>CAOKZL010004535.1:0-25492 GCA_948472985.1 Iguana delicatissima
GTCAAGATATCAAAGAGAATATTTTTAAGATGTATCTCCGTTGGTATTTAACCCCTCAGAGATTGGCAGTAATGACAAGTAAATATTCCAACAAATGTTGGAAATGTGATGAAGATATAGGATCATTTTTTCATGCATGGTGAACGTGCAAGATTGTGAAAAGATACTGGAAAGAGATACATAGGCGGATAGAATCGATACTAAATATTCAATTTGAAATGACAGCTGAGGTATATCTGTTATCGATGTGGAAGAAAGATCTTTACAGGACTGTGGGAAAACAATTATTTTATATGACAGCAGCGGCAAGATTAGTCTTAGTGTGGAAATGGAAAGTCAGGCTCGCACCATTGATTGAAGAGTGGGAATTGAAATTGTTAGAGGTTATTCAAATGGATAAATTAACTGGTATAATAAGAGGAGAAAGTGAGAATGAGGTTTCAGGACAATGGGAAAAAGTTATTCAACAAGTCAAAAATTCATGTTGTGAAAAGGAAGGGTTAACGTAATTGTGGGAAATCTTGTTAGGGATTTTTAAATGGGGCTAGAAATCAGAGAGGCCAAAGAGAGTTACAAGGTTGGTTAACTGACTCAAAGGACAAAGATAGAAGTAAAGGATATAACTAAGTGTGGAAAACTAAATCATATCGTATGTATGTTGTGTGTTGTATGTGGTATATTGTAATATTGTAATGTAATTGTAGTTGTGTTTGTATGTGGTATATTGTAATATTGTAATAATTGTAGTTGTTTTTTTTCTTTCTGTTTTCTTTTCTTTTTTTCTTTGATTTTGTTTCGTTAATATTTGTATATTTTTAATAATAAAATTCAATAAAATTTTTTAAAAAAGAATTGTACGAAATGGTCTGAATCCGGAAATCCTACGCGGATGCTTATTGCAGGCCAACCCGCAAACCTTGTTGGGCTGGATCCGGTTGGCTACTGAGATGGAAGCGATTACCCATGCAATACAGCTGGCCTGACAGCGGCAGGACACTCTGAAACAACGTCCCAGCCGCCCCCCTTTCAGCAACGCAGGAGAACGGGACCAATGACTTCGCCGAGGTACGTGTTTCAACTGTGACAAGATGGGTCATCTTGCCAACAGCTGTCCTGAGAAACAAGCTCCGACTGGCACCATGGAGGAACGCCGGGACCCTAAAGCCAGAGGCAGACCACGGCTGGTAGATCGCCCCCTAAATGCAATGACAGAAACCCGGCAGCAGCGACTGGAGGTCCTGACCTTGTAGGAGAATCTTCAGTGTCATCTGTATCCGATGACATGGATGGGGACCTTGACGCTGGCTGCGAAGCTTGGAGCGCAGCGGAAACCACTGTAAGTACTAGTAAAGTTCCTCACTTATTCGCAACCGTCAAGTTTACGGGTGGAGATGGGACGTTGCATGAATATATGGCTTTAATTGACTCTGGGTGTTCCAGGAGTTTATTGCACCCCAAATTGGCCAGGAAGCTAAATCTTCTTTACGAGCCTCTGAAGCGACCCATAAAACTAACACAAATGGATGGGACACCAATGGTTGGAGGGGTCATTGACAAGATATCCGAGCCTGTAGCGTTCCAAATGGGTAGCCACAAGTACAGGCTGTGTTTTCTGGTTCCTGAAGAGGTACAGTTTAAGTTGGTTTTGGGGATTGACTGGCTTCGCAAATATAACCCCCATATAGACTGTAGTGCTGACACTATAACTGCTGCAGAGTCAGCCCTTTCTCTGTCCCAGGAGGAATTGCAATGGATTCCTTCTCACTACCAGGATTTACAAAAGGTTTTCCACGAAAAGGAGGCCGATAAATTGCCTCCGCACACGGAATTTGACTGCAAACTTACTTTGCTAGAGGGGGCTAAATTGCCTAAGCCCAAGATTTACCCTATGAGTCGTCAGGAGCTTCTTGCTCTCAAAAAGTTTTTGAACAAAAATTTGGAGCGTGGGTTTATCAAACCTTCTGTGGCTCCCACGGCGACTTCTGTCTTTTTCAGGAAAAGAAAGGATCCCAACGCAGATCCGAGACTGGTGGTGAACTATGCTGCAATTAATCAAGCCATCTCTTCTAATTGTTATCCAATTCCACTGATACGGACTGTGTTGGACCACCTGGTCCAGGGGAAATATTTTACCAAACTTGATCTAAAAGAGGCTTTTCACAGAATACGGATGGATCCGGACTCTGAGTGGTTGACCACTTTTGCTACTCCTTTTGGCAATTTTAAATGGACTGTCCTTCCTTTCGGATTACAATCAGGTCCGTCTGTTTTCCAGATGTTTTTGAACTCTCTCTTTCATGACTTATTGTACCAGGGGGTTCTGATTTATCTGGACGATATATTGATCTATGCAGACTCCATGGAGGCTCATGTAGCTTTGGTGCGTGTGGTACTCAAACGCTTGATTGAGAACCACCTCGTGGTCAACCTATTGAAATGTCAGTTTGACACTCAGACTTTTGATTATTTGGGCTATCGGATTCAGGATAATTCCCTAAAAATGGACCCTTTTAAAGTTAACTTCATATTGCAATGGCCCACCCCCAGAACGGTGAAGCAGCTCCAGCAGTTTCTGGGATTTACGAACTTTTATCAGAATTTCATTGACGATTTCGCATCCATTGCCCTTCCACTCACGGACCTTTTGCGCAAACCTAAAGGCTCTCCCGTGGGCAAGCCGCATAAACTTGCCTGGTCTCCGGAATGTCAAGTCGCTTTCGACATGCTGAAAGCTAAGTTCACTTCTGAGCCTTTACTACTTTTCCCGGATGCGGAGAAACCGTTTATAGTGCAGACAGATGCTTCGGATTTCGCGATGGCGGCTGTGCTCTTACAGCATGCCTCGGGGGGGGGCACTCAAGCCTTGCGCCTTCATTTCGAAAAAATTGTCTCCCCAACAACGTAATTGGCTTATTTGGGAGAAGGAAGCCAAGGCGATTCACTTAGCGCTGTCTTCCTGACGGCATTTACTTGAAGGGGCTCGGCATCCCTTTGAAGTTTGGACTGATCACAGGAATTTACAAGCATTGCAGTCCGTTCGGAAGCTGTCACCTAAACAGGCGCGGTGGGCTGAGTTTTTCCAGCTTTTCCGATTTAAGATTGTTTTCCGGCCCGGCCACTCTAACCTGTTGGCTAATCCTCTTTCTCGTCTGCCATGCTTTGAAACGAGTGCCACGGAATTCCCTCTGCAGACTCTGTTTCCTGCCTCCTCCTTGGCTTCACAAGTGACCACTCGAGCGTTTGCTAAATCGAGACTTTCTGCTTTGTCTCTGTGTGATTCCGCGCTTCGAGATGCGATCGTTCACTCAGCACACACCGACCCTTGGATACAGGCTAACAAGGACAAGATAGCCTGGGTTGACAATCTGCCCTTTTATGGCACCAGGATTTATGTTCCCCTGGCTGCCCGCGAGCACATCTTGCATAGAAATCATGATACGAAACCCGCTGGGCATTTTGGGTATCTTAAAACCTTACATGCGATTCGTCGCCTATACTGGTGGCTGGGTTTAAACTCCTCCGTACAGACTTACGTTAAGCAGTGTGCCACCTGCAATGTTGCTAAGTCGCCCTCCACAAAACCCCAGGGGCAACCTTTGCCTGTTCCTTCTACACCATGGTCCGTCATTGCTTGGGATTTCATCGTGGGCCTTCCCTCTTTGCAAGGGTTTCATGTTGTCTGGGTCATCACTGACCATTTTTCCAAGCAATGCCACTTTGTGCCTCTGAAACGGGTGCCCACTGCGGAGAAGCCTGCTGAGTTATTCATCGCTAACATCTGGAAATATCACGGGTTGCCTACTGTGATTATTTCTGACAGGGACCCAATTTTCACTTCCAAGTTTTGGACTTGTTTGTTAAAGACCCTGGGGGTAACGCAGAAACTCAGTAGTGCTTATCACCCCCAGACGGATGGGCAGTCGGAGAGGGTCAATAAATCCCTTGAACAGTTTCTCAGGTGTTTTGTCAGTGAGAACCAGACTGATTGGGTTTCCCTGTTCCCGTTCGCTGAATTTGCGATCAACTCTGCAGTTCATTCCTCAACTGGACTGCCTCCCTTTGAGATTGTTTATGGGTTTCTCCCTTCCCTCTTCCTCCCATCATCCTCCCTCCCTCTGCCCCCCCTTCTGTTGAAGCTTGGGTTTCCAAATTTTCCACTACTTGGCAGTCTGTCTCACTCGCTCTTGCATCCGCTAAAGCCGATTACAAATGTTTCGCAGACCGCAAGCGGATGCCTAATCATAATTTTAGGCCAGGCGATCTGGTCTATCTGTCATCCAAAAACATTTCGCTACCCTCCCCGTCTAAAAACTTGCTCCCCGTTTCCTAGGACCCTTCCCTGTGAAACGTGTCGTTAATGATGTATCTTTTGAATTGGATCTTCCTTCCTCCCTTAAGGCTGTTCATCCTGTGTTTCATTCCAGTTTGTTGAAGAAAGCCCATTTGCTGCCTTCTACGACGACTGATGTCCCGCTTTCATCTTTTACCACGTTTCCCTACACTGTTGCTGAACTATAATCTTGCTGTAGCTCTGTAGTATTTCGTTTACTTGTATATGCACAATTGTATAATAAGATTTTTTTTTTTGAAGGGGGCAGGATGTCAGGAGACATATGTGTTAATTGTTTAGATTAGCATAGCAAGGGAACATCAGAAGGGTGTTAGCTATATACTAGAATTTACACATGAAGAACATTCCTTTCGGCTAGAGTTTCCCAGGGAAGTAGATTAGATAAGACTTATGGTGATTTATGGCCACCAAGGCTTTGATGGTTGGGTCTGTGAAGTTAAACGTTTAAATGTAAAGTGCGGGAAACAATTCTCATTCGCGATCTTTAAAGTTTGAAGACAGTATCTCCGCTCTGCTTTCAATAAACTACTTTAGTTATTTGTTTAAGCTTGTGAGTGAATCTGTTCCTGACAGGAACTGCAGGTAGTTTTGGCTGCGCAAGGCGGCAGCGCCATCCCCGTCCCTAGCTTGGCTTTGTTTTGTGTGGAGGGAAGTGTGGCTACTGCCAGCCTCTGGACCTTTTGCTGCCGTTTTGCCTTAGAGGCTCCCGCAGCATTGTTACTGTGACCTTGGTGATTGTGAGTTGGGCCAGTGTAGTTTGGGGCTCACTATCAGTCACCGTCCTGACGAGACTGTCGTAATGGAGGTTCATCAGCTTACACCAGGCCTCCGCATGGAGTTTGGAAAAAGGGTTCCCACCCAGCAGCTAGTTGTGTTGCTCTTGCTGATCTTTTTAGCAACCCTCGCTACAGGATGGAAAGGAAACCCCCCCGATAGGATGTCCGTTGCGATAGTGCGCCTCAGAAAAGGCAGGATTTTGCCTGCGTTCATGGGATGGAAGCCCCCTTGAAGAGATGGCTCAGGCCTCTCTCCCCCTTTTCCCCTTGGCAAATAGTTCCCTTTGTTGTAGTTTCTGATGGAGGTTCCATCTCTGTTCCCTACAGGGAAATGGAATGGACCCCTCAACACAGTTCGTATTGGTTTCTGTGCTGTTCAGTTACGCGTTGGGAATAGGAGTCACCCCAGAGTTTACTTACATTCACACGGATGGGGAGTACAATGTGCATGCTCTATGCCATTGGAATCCCTATACTGAAACAGAAGCCGTGCTCCGCAGTTCTGACCTATACACCTGGTACAAGAGGAAATACCCCTTTGAGCTACTCACACACCCCATAGTTTATTCTCATGACTGGCTTGGCTCAGCCCTAACCATGGCTGTTGCCGAGAACAACATGACTATTTATGTGGATGTGCTGACCAGTACAGCACCCGCAACTGTAAATGTCATCCAAAGCAATCGCCATAAGGAGTCACTGCTTACGGTGCTTTTCAAACTAGACAATTGTCGCCCCAAATGGGTATGGGAAACTTTCATGTTCCGGTGCCAAAACATCACCAGAACCCCTACAGGTCGCGCGTTTACGTGCAGGACAAGCTGGTGTCCCGACTCTCCACAGCGTGGGACTCATTCAGGTAAGCGACTGGCCATGTATGTTGGTAGTTCTGTAATCCGTAAATGGTAGCCTATTCCACCGTGCAACCCATGCTCACGACGATGGTGCTTAACTTTACCGTTGTCAACATCTCCAAAGTACTCCCGACCTGCGTGCCTTATTTAAAACTGGCATGGAAACAAAGGGAACATTGGAAGAAACGTTGGCTGTCTTTCTCTCATTTACACTCTCACCCTAAGCGAGACATTCTGGAAAGCTTAGGAGGTATTGGAACGGGCGGTGCCATTCTCAATACCATTAATGAGGAAATTTTGGCAAATAAATTAGGCGTAATTGGTACCAAAACAAAAGATTTAGGCATTTCTTCCACCACAGGTCTCACCAATTTGGCAAAAGGCATTGACTTAATTAGCCAATTCCTACTACAGTGGGTTGGTGCCGAATGGGAAATCATAGCCGACCTCGGCCGCATGTTACAGAACACGACCCACGATTTGGCAGTTGCAATACAATGCATGCAACTGCAAAGCAATGTGATCACCTTTGCCGCTCAGGTGATCCAGGCCAGTCTCATGGGCTTACTACACCCTGAGCTCCTGAGCCTATTAGGAGAGTAATACCCAGAGTCGCTAGAACACCCCGCCTCTTTGGCTAAAATACGGACGCTACCTGGCAGAGCCTAACTCTCATGGTAGACGTTGCCCACGAAAGGATTCTGGATCCGGTAATCATACATCCAGTATCCCATTTAGGACTACCCCTCATATCTGTCAATGCCACATTGCTACCGTTAACACTGTATCATTGGTCCAATGGTACACACTTATTAGACCTGTCCGGATGTTTGTTTCATCAGCAGTGGGTGCAATGCTTTCACAGCATTGGCAACATTGGGCATGACAACACCTCTGAGTATGTTTGGTCCCAGTCAATCGCACAATAATGTCCCAGCTTACCAAAGATTGTTTTTGTTTGACGTACCCCGTGTGACAGTGTGACCCTAGTACCTAGTGGTGTACCTATTTGGATTGACCGAGCTGCCGGTAATTCTTGTTTTTGCGGCCAGCATGTGACGGACTGCTTTGGCCAGGACTTTTATATTCGGCAAGAAAAGCGGGACTATGTTTTGGAAATTGAATATGTACCCCAGGAATCCAAATTGGATGGGTTCCACCTTAGCAATGAGATCCCTGCATCTTCATGGCTCAGGAATCTCACCAATCTGGCCGATCAGGTAAAGGAGGTTTCCCACGCCCTCCGCCAAATTGTTGTAAACATGGACCATTCAGCTCCGAAGGTTGTGAAAACATCTGTAGAATTAGAAGCTGCTACGAAACATTCGTGGTGGGATATTTTTAATTGGTCATCCTCCGGACAGAAAATCGCTTGATATGCCATGCACCCCTTGATAATCTTGAGATATTCAAATTGTGCTGTTGATATGTTTGATTGCTCTGGCTCTGTGGGCCAAGAAACAGATCTTCCAGCTTCAAGCTGGGAAATTTTACCAACCGTTTCAGACTCCGAGGTGTAACTAGTAATGTTTGTAAATAGTTAAAGATAGTATAGAAGTAAGTATAATATTTGTGATTAGTTTCCTGATTGGCTTCAAAGCCTATCCGCGGGCAGCCAATCTTCCAGGTCTGCCCTTGGAGTCCAGCTTTGTTTTCTTGGGATGGAAATGTGGTTGCCTCGGAACTAGCATCTAACCGTTAACCCTGCTGCCCCAGGCCCTCAGGTTACATAATCAGGCCTAGAGCTTCGGCTTCAGTCTGGAAGAGGGAAGGGTGTGAGTGCTGGCCCAGTACATGGAAGACCAGAGCGTGAATGGAACCTTCATCATATGGGGGTCTCCATGAGCCTCTGGGGATCGGGTCCACACTGGCTTCTCCGGGCTTAGCAAGTAGATGCGAGTTCCGATGCATCCACCTCACCATCGCCATCCATGGCCACCCCTCAGCCAAATACACTGTAGAATCTGTTGCATTTTAAACCCTCACCTTTCCAAAATCTTTTAAGTCATGACGAACCTGGCTCCCAGCAGGCTTCATGCTGCAGACTTGCATTAACATTTTGTATTGGTGGTAACTGGTGTCAGTTTTCTCTTAGAAGATCTGTAGCCGGTCGTCTCCGGACCGATCCATCCACCCTGAGCATCGTGTGGGGGGGTGAATGTCCAGACCTTGATGCCAGCCGAGGATCCAGACCCCAGATGGCATCCCTTTTTCCAGCTGCTGCAGTTGGGGACCACAGTCAGCCACTCCTCAACGAATGCCATGATCTACATCGTCCATTTCCTGAGGTTCCACCATCGGTTCCCGGTTGGACCATTCCACTTCCCCTTCGCAAGCCAAATCCCGCAAAGAGCTAGCATGCTTGGGCTAGCTCGACCCTGGACTGGAATTGTTTTGGTGCCTGCATTCTCCAGACCCCGAACTTTCCCCAATTCCGGGGGGGGGGTGCAGAGACTTTGCCCGTGCCTCACCTCCCCAGGACTTTGGACTGCTGTTGCCACATTTACATCACCATTGGGGTTCTTTTTGCCCTCTTCATCCTTGGACTATTGCCCGCATCGTTTCAGATTGCCTTCACTTCTCATTTGGAAGTATATTGCCCACATCACCCTGTGGAACTCTGCCCGAATTCAGTTTGTCTTCACTTTCCATTTGGATGCTGCCCGCACTCACAGTTTGGAATTATTGCCATTTTACATCCGCTTGTGCAGAATGTATTGCTTGCATTTCATCTGCTACTGTATTTTGTTACATTTGTTTGTATACCACTAGAGTTAGATCTCTTGCTGCCCGCTTTGCATTGAGTTTGTTGTTAGTCAGGGACTGCTTTATTTAGATAGGAATGTTGCAAAATCCCTTGGTGTAATACGCCTCCAATATCTGTAGACCTTTATTCGGCTCTAAATTCCTTTTGAAATGTTTGATTGGAAAATGAACAATTTGTATCAAATTGCCCATTTTCGGGGGGGGGATTGTTATCACGGCAATCTGGTCTGGTCTTTGGTGAACCAAAGATATCATTTTGATATCATAATTCGGCCCTTTTTCCTGCCTTCAGCTAACTGTTTGTGAGGCTCCGCTGAACAAGCGTGACGCTAGGCATGGGTGATAGTTGAAAGTACCAGATATAGCCAGTTCCGCTTCAGGGGGAAGCCACCCTACACAAACACCTTAATTACAAAAACAAAAGGACTCTCTGCTTGAGAAAACACCCTGGCAAGCCAGGCACTTAACGGCCGAGCTCGCCGCATCTACCTACCAGCTATACCATTGTCAATTCGGCTCATAATTCAATCATGCAAATTCTGACCTTTCGGAGTCTTTGTCTCCAGCCTAAAACTTATTGTTCTCACCAGAAACCAGACTAGCCTGCGGTCGTTCTTTTTCCCTATAAAAAGCCCCAATTCTGGTAGTTCAGTGGACTTCGCTGGACCTGGCTGAACTCCACTGGAACTCCTGCTGAAATCACTTGCTGAAATCACTTGACGCTCCTTTTGGATCTTCTTCCTCGCCTCACTGCCGCTTGGTCCAGCAGATTCCTCTTGGTCTCCATGCCGGGTTTCCTTCCTTCTCTTCAATTGGTGTCTCCAGGACTTCGGACAGGTGGCATATTGCCCATTCCCTAAATTCTCTTTCTTTCTTTTCTAGTTAGGAGTGTGCTTGAGTTTTTATTATTTTTGTTTAATAAAAACTGTTAGTATTTTGAACCTGCTTGACTCCTCACTGACCTGAACCGGTATACATAGGATAAAAGATTCCACTATGTTGCCCTGCCTCTCGTTAGCCAAGAGAGTGCTCCAGCTAATTTCCCCATCTTTGCTAGGTTTGTTTGGTATTTGGGCGCCCCCACTGGGACCCCCAGTTTACAGGGCAACAGTATACAACAGATCAGTTACAATTATTATATGGATGTGCATTCCATGTTTCCTTCATGTGCTCCTTAAACATTTTTCTTGTTTTCTTTCGTCTGCTCCTTATCCATTTTTTCTTGGTGTCTTTCAGTTTAGTGTTTCACTATTGCCTTTTGTGTTATCTGGTATTGTAATATTCCAAACAATCTGGTTCACAATGACCAGGTTCTTCCCAACCAGGACTACCTGTTGTTGGTGTGACATCCTCAGTTGTTGGGAGGGATTTCCTGCCACAGAGGTCACTTTGGCTTCCAGTCATAGCCATGGATCAGTGTATCTCCAGACTGGATCTTGTTCTTTAGTTAAGAGTACAACCTCATCCAGAACAACCAAGTCCCTCATTTCCCAGAGTCAGAAACCACCCGCCAGAAGGCTTCTGTGTAACTGGATTCATCTTCAGCCTCATGCATTCACCGGAGGACTCCATATGAGGAGGGAATGAAGTCACCATCTCAGCATCACAGCCCAGTGGCATCTAAAACACAGGCTATGTGGTCTTTGATCAGGCAAAGCACAGTAAATCTTTGCTTAGAGTGGCTAAACAATAAAGGCCTTGTTGTGAGCACTGACTTCCTCATGAGTAGTATTTCATTTTAATTGCCTGCAGTACTGTGCTATGGGTTAAGTTCTGGTTGGATCAGGCTCATGAGGAACAGAGAGGGTTGCTGGAAAATCAAATGTCTAGTCCAGAACCTGCTGGCATTCTCTCTATAAACCACATGCCCTTCTGTCATCTCTCATCTTCAATCCTGGACTGCCTCTGCACCCAGCTTCTGCACCTAGATAACCTACGTATGCTGTTAGCACATGTAATGAAAAGGAACATCCAGAATGCAGAACTTATTGGGGGCTGTGGGTAGAAGCAGGGGGAACCAAACCATCCCTATGGTTTTCCTAGACAGGGGAAATGTTTCCTTCGTGGTTCTGCTGGAACTCTCAGCAGTTTTTGATGCCATCAACCATGGTATCCTTCTGGGTTGCCATGTGGGGATGGGACTTTGGGACACTGTTTTACAGTGGCTCCATTGTTTCCTGGAGGCCTGAACCCAGAAGGTGGTGCTAGGGAAGCTGCCCATACAAGACAGCAAACATCTAAGTTAGTAATTAACATGTTATTGCAAACCGATCAACACTTTCTCAGAGGAACAATGGTGCCATCCTGTGGTCAGTGAAGAGAAGGATAGGGTTTTGTTTGGTAAGCAGGACTCTCCAGGGAGTTGCAGCCCCTAGAAATTCCCTCTTCTACACAGCCATAAAAGGACAGAACCACTATCCCTTATTTCACTTGGGAACCCTTACAGTACCCCAAAAGCTTCTTTTAAAGTAATTTTTTTTTACTTTGTGTTGGTGTGGTGTCTGTCCTGTATGAAGTTCCTTATGCTTCGCAAGATGACAATTGTGAGCAAAACATTTCCCACACACTTCACATCTGAAACATTTCCTTCCCTTGTGTCAGAAAGACTTTAGAGAGCAATTATGGGGCAGAGCAAGCAAATGAAATGCTAAGTGATAGGAAAGTTTTTCAAAAGGAGCAGTTGTGGTATCTTTTTTTCTTGACGAGTATTTATCATGATAACTAAAGGAAACCACTTAATGCATCCAAGTTCAAGAAGTAGAGACAAACAACTGCCTGGGAGGACTGTTGCTTTCATCTTCTGAATGCAGGGTGCTGGACGTTCAATAACAGATCTTGTAGCAGAGAAATCAAGAGATACGGACCAGTGTTCTCAATCAACAACTTAGTTAAGTATACTTAAATAAGTAATCTCCTCTGGTATGACCCTCCCAAACTTGATGGAAATATCAGTTAGTCATATTTTCATGGCTGGCAGAACAGACCTCCTTCTTCCCAGCAGCTGCTGCCCAATGAAATAGGTTGCGGTAATATTTACATTCATAGAAATAGTGTCACAAGCATGGCGTTAGTGTCTCGGTTGTGATGAAGTAGTGATTGTAAATACAGAAAGGGTACCTAGATAGTTAAGTGGAGCTGGTTACAAGGATCACACAACTCCAGTGTTGGAACAGTTTCACTGGCTGTCAGTCTATTTCCAGGCACAATTCAAAGTGCTGGCGATGAACTTTAAAGCCCTACATAGCTCAGCTCCAGGTTATTTGAAGGACTATATTCTCCCTTAGGAATCAGGTTGGGCTTTGAGACCTGCTGGGGAGGCCCTTTGACCCTTTTGGTTAGGAAAAAAGATTTTATTTTGCCAGCGTGCCTCGGCTGGGATATCTCCCAAAAGAAACCGAGCCCCCCTTATTTGAGCTAACAAGCCTTTATACATTTTCCAGTACAGTCATCACATGTTCAAGAAAGGAAACAGTCGCATACCAAAGTTCCCACCGTTCTCTAGCGTAATCTTACAAATGTTGTAAAGTATAGGAAGCATAAGCATAGCGTGCCGCATTCCATCCTCCCTAGCATTTTATCTTACAGAGTTCTATTGTATTCCTCTCAAACACAGAGAGACTTCAACTGCAAAGAAAATTAACTGCTTTTCCCTCATATCTAGTGGTCATCTAGGCTGACCCACCATTCCCCCCCCTTTTTATGCTGAATTCGCTAGCAATTCAAGCATAAGTATTTTGTTATTTTGGCCTTGCCATTAGAGCATATACAGCAGCTTCACTGTAAATTGAAAACACTTTTACATGCAAGGTACTATTATGCAAATCAGAATGCCCGTTATTAATGCACAACACAACCCTATAAACAATGTCTTTAACCATGCTAAATTAGGAAACCAGATAATTATGTCCACATGCCTCCAGACTACAAGAATGATTTTCTAATATTGAATACTTCAGAATGCATTTTCCCTTTTCACATTCAAACTCATTTATATAATAGGAGATAGTCTGAAGCTATTTCATACTGGCCTGACAGCCACAACGCATCTGCCTTACATGAAGAGCAACTCCCACCATGGGGAACATGATGACTTCCAACCTCTGAGATACGTGTTGCCAGGATCATACCCATAGCTTTCATCATAAGCTCTTTTCATTCTTGCCCAGCCAAAGTGTCTATCCCATGCCTGCATTGTTTGGTGCACTGGGTGAAAGGTGATACCCACAGTGGCCAAACTCCCAAGGGCACTGGTGTCAATCCACACTGGGGGAAGTATTTTCCCTACCCATTTTCCACAAAACCAATTCATCCCTGGAGGTAGACCACATATCCATTTACCATTGTGAAAGCTGGTTTCTTCCTGGAACTTATTTAAGGAGGACCAACCCCCCCTTATTCCCTTATTCCCATATAACTCAATGAAACCATTGCTACAACTAAAGAAGAAGTCGACATTGGGATACTTTCCTGTGCATGCCTGTAGAGATTCAGGGATTTCAAATGTTACATTACAATTGGGATGGGGGATGGTCTCCTGAGCTCCTGAGTGTTTACATTCACTGCCCAAGACAGCTCTGTGTCGGGTAGCCTCCATATTTTACTTGCTTTAGTATTGCAGTAACCAGAAGGCATAGTGATAGCAGCTTTATTTAGGTTATTTCCAGGTACAGAACATTCCTTTCGGCTGAAGTTCTCACAGGAACCGCTAGGCCCTAGATAGTAGTCATGGTGATTGGGGCACCTTGACCTCTCATAGTTATCTCATGAGAACCTGCATGTTTAACTGTAGAATGTGGGAAGCAACTTTCATTCTCAAGCTTTAACGTCTGTAAGACAGCATCTCCAAATATGTTTCAATAAATCTTCAATCAAGTTTATTGTTCCTGTGTGTGAGAGTCTGTTCCTGACAGAAAGCTCGAGAATCATCAATATGCACCAACCTATAGACAAGTCAATCACTGAAGAAGAGTGAGACTCTGCAGATTCTGATGGAGCTGCAGAGACTGAAGCACTCATGGATACTAAGGCAAAGGTACACCTGACGGAGGCTATGGGCACCCCTGCAAGTGGCCAGACCTGGGCCTGGAGAGAGAAGCCGCATATGTCGCTGAGACAACGCAGAAGAGCTGCTAGATGGGATACTTCAGCAAAAGATCTGTCCCTTCTGGAGGAGATAACCCACATGGAAGCAGAACTGGAGAAAAAAGATGAGGAGATACTGGAACTCAGGACCATGCTATGCGAGATGCGCACCCGGCCCTCACAGGTAGGAAGAACTCCTGGAAGAGAACCACGAGTTGCAGTTCCAGCGGCAGGCCCCGCTGGTCCGCCCCAACAACCAGCCAGGCCAGCGCTACCCAGAAACATTGGAGAGCCAAAAGCGTCCTTCAACGGGAAGGGGGAGAAGCTTTCTTTCTTTATGACTATGACGTCCAATTTTATGATTGATTATGGCCATCTGTTTCAGGATGATGTGGCCCGAATTCGATACCTCAGCCAGAGGTTGAAAGGTCTGGCAGCTGACTGGGTAGCGAATCTATATGACACCTGCGCCCCCGAAACTGAAAATCTGCAGTTATTCATGAATCATCTGCGTGAACGCTTTGAGGACCCTCACCTACTGGAAAAAACGAAATACCAATTAAAACAGATGAAACAAGGCAGAAATGATGTGGGAACCTATTCAAGAGAATTCAGAAACCTGGCCACCAAAGTCCCTTGGAATGATGAAATTCTTATTGAATTATATAAAGATGGTCTAAATCCTGATATACTACACAGATGCCTAATGCAGGCTAACCCCCAAACCTTGCTAGGCTGGGTCAAACTAGCTACAGAGGTGGAAGGAATAACTCAGGCTGTGCAGCTGACCCAGCAATGACAAGACATGCCAAAACAACCTTCTCGCCGCTCCACTTTTCTCAATACCGAGGAACGGAACAAACGCCTCCGCCTGGGAATGTGCTTCAACTGTGGCAAAACTGGCCACCTCGCCAATAACTGCCCTGAAAGCCAAGCTCTGGCGGGGACAAAGGGAGAATGACCAGACCCCAAAAATAAAGAGACCACGCGTAAAACCATGACTGCCAAGCAACCAACTAAACGCACTTCAAAGGACCCCGCAGCAGCGACAGGAGACTCCGTTCCCGATGAAGAAACTACCTCTTCATCCTCCTCTGATACAGACGGGGACTCTGAAATCGGCTGCGAGAACTGGAACAGTGCGGGAACAGCTGTAAGTATCCTAAAACCCTCATTTATTTACCACTGTTACACTTACGGGTACAGATGGGACTTTGCACATTCATAGGGCACTCATTGACTCTGGTTGCTCTAGAAGCCTTTTGCACCCCAAATTGGCCATGGATCTTAAAATTCTTTATAAGCCACTTCAACGTCCCATCAAATTAACTCAAATGGATGGGTCCTCAATGGCTGGGGGAGTAATTGGGAAAATTTCAAAACCCACTGTATTCCAAATGGGCGACAACAAATACAACATGCACTTTCTAGTTCCTAAAGTGGTGCAGTTCAAATTAGTCCTGGGAAAAGATTGGCTTCGCAAATATAACCCCCAAATCAATTGGACTGCTGGCACTCTAGCCTCTTCAGATTCAACCCTGTCTATCTCTCATGAAGAATTGCAACAAATCCCTCCGCACTACCAGCACTTACAAAAAGCTTTCCACGAAAAGGAAGCCGACAAATTGCCCCCCCTCCCAGAATATGACTGCAAGCTGACATTGATAGATGGGGCTAAACTGCCTAAACCAAAAATTTACCCCATGAGCCAACAAGAGCTCCTTGCTCTCAAGAAGTTCCTTAACAAAAACTTAGCACGTGGCTTTATCAAGCCTTCTTCTGCCCCCACGGCAAGTCCTGTATTTTTCCAAAAGAGAAAAGATCCCAACGCTGATCCTAGGCTGGTAGTTAACTACTCAGCAATTAACCAAGTCATCTCTTCGAACTGTTATCCAATCCCCCTGATATGGACTGTCTTAGACCATCTTGTCCAAGGGAAATATTTCACCAAGCTTGATCTTAAGCTTTTCACAGAATCAGAATGGACCCGCAGAGTGAGTGGCTTACTACCTTCGCCACTCCTCTCGGGAATTTTAAATGGACTGTTCTTCCTTTCGGATTACAATCTGGGCCATCTGTATTTCAAATGTTTCTGAACACCATTTTTCATGATTTATTGTATCAGGGGGTTCTAATTTATTTGGATGACATTTTAATTTATGTGGATTCAATGGAATCCCACATCTCTTTGGTCTGTAAAGTACTTCAACGACTGATTGACAATGCGCTGGTTGCTAATCTCTCCAAATGTCAATTTGACACTCAAACTTTTGATTACTTGGGCTACCGAATACAGGATAACACCTTAAATATGGACCCTTCTAAGATTAACTCCATCTTACAATGGCCCACCCCTAAAACCTTGAAACAACTCCAGCAGTTTCTTGGCTTTGCTAACTTCTACCGGAATTTTATTGATAATTTCACCACCATAGCGCTACCACTCACTGACCTAAGGGCTCCTCTTCAAGCAAACCACATAAACTTTCTTGGTCCCCTGAATGTCAATTAGCTTTTGAGAATTTGAAATCTAAATTCACTTTTGAGCCTTTACTTCGTTTCCCTGACACTACAAAGCAATTCATTATACAGACTGATGCTTCAGATTTTGCTATGGCGGCCATTCTCTTACAACATGATTCCTTGGGTGCGCTCAAGCCTTGTGCCTTCATTTCGAAAAAATTTTCTCCTCAACAATCTAATTGGCCTATTTGGGAAAAGGAGGCCAAGGCTATTCATTTTGCGGTATCCTCTTGGCGCCATTTGCTTGAAGGGTACCGCGTTCCTTTTGAAGTTTGGACTGATCACAGAAACTTACAAGCCCTGCAATCTGCCAAGAAACTCTCCCCTAAACAGGCGAGATGGGCTGAGTTCTTCCAACGCGTTCGCTTTAAAATTGTTTTCAAGCGCAGCCGCACTAACCAACTGGCTGACCCTCTCTCCCGCCTTCCCTGCTTTGCTGACCTCCCTGCTGCCTCTCCACCATCTCAAACTTTATTTCCTGCCTCCTCCATGGTATCTCAAGTGACTACTCGCGCTCTGGCAAAGACCAGGCTTTCTGCTTCATCTCTCTGTGACTCCGCTCTCCGCGATGTTATTCTTCATTCCACGCACGTGGATTCCTGGCTTCAAGGTAACAGAGACAAAATTGCCTGGACTGAAGGCCTCCCTTTTTATGGCTCTAAAATCTACGTTCCCCTTGCTGCCCGCCCGCATATCCTCCATCGTTTTCACGACACAAACCAGCTGGACATTTTGGGTTTTTGAAGACATTGCATGCTATTTGCCGCCTCTTCTGGTGGCCTGGTTTAAACTCCTCAGTACAAACTTATGTTAAACAATGTGCAACTTGCAATGTGTCTAAATCACCCACCTCCAAGCCTCAACGGCTGCTGCAACCCTTGCCTGTTCCTTCCCGTCCCTGGTCGGTCATCGCGTGGGATTTCATCGTCTCTCTCCCCTCCTCCCAAGGATTTCATGCCATCTTCCAAACAATGTCATTTTGTACCTCTGAAACATGTTCCTACTGCTGAGAAACTAGCTGACTTGTTTATCTCTCACGTTTGGAAACATCACAACTTGCCTTCTGTGATCATTTCTGATTGGGACCCTGTTTTCACTTCCAAATTTTGGACTTGTCTTTTAAAAACCCTGGGCATTACCCAAAAACTCAGCAGTGCCTATCACCCCCAGACTGATGGTCAATCTGAACAGGTTAACAAGTCCCTTGAACAGTTTCTTAGGTGTTTTGTTTCTGAGAATCAAACTGATTGGGCTTCTCTCCTTCCTTTCGCTGAGTTTGCCATCAACTCTGCTCTTCATGCCTCCGCAGGGAAAGCCCCCTTTGAAATTGTTTACGGTTTTCTCCCTTCTCCTTTCCCCCCTCTATCCCTTCCTTCTTCCGCCCCTCCTTCTGTCTCTGCTTGGCTCAATAACTTCTCTGCTATTTGGCAGTCCGTCTCGCGTGCTCTCGCTTCCGCTAAACATTCTCACAAGCGCTTCGCTGATCGCAAACGCCAGGCTAGTCCCACTTATAAACCCGGTGATTTGGTCTTTCTCTCTTCTAAAAACATTTCCTCTCCCTCCCCTTCTAAAAAGCTTTCCCCTCGGTTTCTTGGTCCCTTTCCTGTGAAACGTGCAATCAATGATGTCTCTTTTGAACTTGATCTCCCTTCCTCCCTCAAAGGTATTCACCCTGTTTTTCATTCCACTTTACTGAAGAAAGCCCCTTTGCCGACTACTTCGATGACTGATGCACCTCCACACCCCGGCTGATCTTTTCTACTGTGTTTATGTTACTTGCTGTTCATTTTATGTTCCTGCTGCATTTTCCATATTATATTTTTTTTTGAAGGCGGGTAGGATGTCGGGTAGCCTCCATATTTTACTTGCTTTAGTATTGCAGTAACCAGAAGGCATAATGATAGCAGCTTTGTTTAGGTTATTTCCAGGTGCAGAACATTCCTTTTGGCTGAAGTTCTCACAGGAACCGCTAGGCCCTAGATAGTAGTCATAGTGATTGGGGCAGCTTGACCTCTCATAGTTATCTCATGAGAACCTGCATGTTTAACTGTAGAATGTGGGAAGCAACTTTCATTCTCGAGCTTTAACGTCTGTAAGACAGCATCTCCAAATATGTTTCAATAAATCTTCAATCAAGTTTATTGTTCCTGTGTGTGAGAGTCTGTTCTTGGCAGCTCTGTCTGTTTCAGTGAGTAAGGGTTAACACTATTCTTGTTTACTTCGCTGCCATAGCGACCAGCTGTGAACTTCCTAGCTGTTTTTCCAGCCCACAAATCAAGATAAGCATTCGCTGAGAGCCTCTCTAGTTCTCTGTTCCCATAACAAGCTATTGCTTTCCAAAACAAATGTATTGCTATGTCTTGTTAGATTCCTATAGTCATGGTGGAAAAATGGGTATTGAGTAAAGGAAAATGCCCCTGGAAAGACTCTGTCTTCCAGATGGCAGATCCCTTTACCTCCCTCAGAGAAGCTTACGCCCTGGCGCGCAAGTCCAAGAACACGTTGAGACCAGCGAAGGATGTGTTGCCCGCTTGGAGACTTTGGCTTATGGTCAGAAACACTAGCTGTGCCCCAGTTGAGACCCGGGGTAGGCTAGCAGCAGTAGAACAGGAGAACACCTGTCATGAAGCCGAAGTTGAGGCACTGCAGGTGGATTAGGTAACTTTCGCATCTGTCGCGCAAACCTCGGCCCAGAAAGTGAGTGATCTCATGTTAGTTGCCCAGACTTGGGAAGAGGAAGCTCACGCCTTAGAGGCTGAGCTTGATCATGCCCGAGCTGCAGCCAGATTCATGGTTGGCCAGGTTAAGGAACAGCACGAGGCTATTAGTCATGCAGCCTGCCATAAGCAAATTGCTGCACTAGAGAATCAGCTCCAAACGTGTAAGGCCCTGATATCGGCCATGTGCCTGGAGCTGCTTCCTTCATTTGCACAGGATTTGTCCGGGGAGCCCCTGCCGGAGGAAGCTCTGGCCTCCCTTCCCATTAATCCGGACTGGAGTGAACCTAAGGTCCAAGTCCACCCAATTAAGACATGGTCCATGACACGCAGGACCATCCCCACTGGAGAAGGGAGCTCTGAGAGAGCAGAAACACAGGAGACACAGGTCACAGAGACTAGGGTCTCCTGGCATCCTACTGAGGCAAAAGCCATTGCCGACTAAATGGGCCCCTTGACGTGCTCCACCGGGATCATGTGGTTGAACGCAGTCATCCACTCGCATCCCACGGCTAACGGCCAGGACCTGACCCAATTGGCTCGCCTTTGTATGTCCCTGTCCAAGCTCCCTACCCTCGAATCAGCTGTGGCAGTTCGCGGCCTGGTTAGGCTCGAGGTGCATGACTGGATGAGGGAGGTAGTAAGGATACTTTGACCCAGTCAGAGCACTGATGTGCTCTACGTCATGGAGCAACACGCTTCTCGTGAGAACCCTGAAGCTTAAGTGGCGCAGAAGCAACTACTAGTGATTCTGGCTGAGAAGTAGTGGGTGCGCAGGTGGTCATTTCATCTCTCCTCCCTGTTCAAGGATATGGCGCACATCGGGAAAGGACAATAGCAGAGGTCAACAACTGGCTCCGCACGTGGTGCTGCTGGCAATGGTTTGGGTTTTTGGAACATGGTCTGAATTTCCAGGAACGTGGGCTTCTGGCGAGGGATGGGCTGCACCTCACAAAACTTGGCAGGAATGTTTTTGCAAACAGGCTCGCAAGAAGGATTAAGAGGTCTTTAAACTAAGTTCCGCTGGGGAGGGAGACAATATTATTCAGGGCAGGGACTTGGGGAGCACAGGGGGAAAAGGCCCAAATGATACTGGACAAGTAGTACAAGTGGCCAGTGGCGGGAGGAGTAGAAACAATAGTACAGGACTTGCAGGAAGGACCTGGGGACTTAAGTGTCTATACACTAATGCATGGAGTATGGGAAACAAGCAGGATGAACTTGAACTCCTAGTACAACAAAATAAATACGATTTGATAGGCATCACTGAGACCTGGTGGGATAAGTCTCATGATTGGAATACAGGAATAGAGGGGTATAGCCTATTTTGTAAAAATAGACCTAACAAGAAAGGAGGAAGAGTAGCCTTGTATGTCAAGGATGTTTTCACCTGTGAAGAGATCCTTGACTTAAACCCAGTAAGCCAAGTCGAGAGCATTTGGGTAAGAATTAAGGGAGCGAGAAACAATAGGGATATTCTGGTGGGGGTTTACTACAGACCTCCAACCCAAGCTGAGGACTTTGATGATGCCTTCCTCAACCAAATGACTGAACATTCAAGGAGGAGAGATACAGTAATAATGGGAGATTTCAATTACTCAGATATATGCTGGTAGTCAAACTCTGCCAAGACAGCAAGGTCCAGCAAGTTTCTTGCTTGTCTTGCAGACAACTTCATGGTCCAGAAGGTGGAAGAGGCCACAAGGGGATCAAATATTCTAGATCTGATCCTGACCAACAGGGATGACCTTGTTAATGAGGTAGAAGTGGTTGGATCTTTAGGGGGGAGTGACCATGCCCTATTGGAATTTGGCATTCAGTGGGAAGGAGAAGATAAGTGTAGACAGAAACTCATCTTAGATTTTAAAAAAGTGGACTTCTGTAAACTTAGGGAGCTGCTGGCTGGAATTCCGTGGTCAAGAATAGTGAAAGGGAAAGGAGTTCAGGAGACATGGGAGTTCCTTAAAAGGGAGATACTGAAGGCACAGTCTAAAACTGTGCCAATAAAGAGGACAAATGCAAGGCATCTGAAGAAACCAGAATGGTTGACTAAAGAACTCTCAGCTGAGCTAAGTGTTAAGAGAAACATGTATAGGAAATGGAAGAAGGGGGAAACCACAAAAGAATTTAAGCAAGTAGACAGGAGATGTAGGGAAGAGGTCAGAAAGGCTAAAGCACAGAACAAACTTAGGTTGGCCAGAGACATTAAAAACAATAGAAAGGGCTTTTTAAAATATGTCTGCAGCAAAAGGAAAAAGAAGGAGACGATAGGGTTGCTGCGCAGAGAAGATGGTGAATTACTCACAAGGGGAAGAGAAAAGGCAGAACTACTTAACATCTTCTTTGCCTCAGTTTTTCCCCAAAAGGATACAAGCACTCAACCTGGCGGTTGGGGAGCAGGTCAGGAAGCAGGGGAAATGAGGCACGTAATAGCTAGAGAGGTGGTACAGGAATACCTGGCCACACTGGATGAATTCAAGTCTCCAGGGCCAGATGAATTGCATCCTAGGATATTAAAAGAGCTGGCAGAGGTCATTTTGGAACCGCTTGCTATAATCTTTGAGAAATCTTGGAGGACAGGAGAAGTTCCAGCAGACTGGAAGAGAGCAAATGTTGTCCCCATCTTCAAGAAGGGAAAAAAAGATTATCGCCCAGTCAGCCTGACATCAATACCCAGAAAGATCCTAGAGCAGATCATTAAGCAGTCAGTTTCTAAACATTTAGAAAGCAAGGTGGTAATCACGAGAAGTCAACGTGGCTTTCTCAAAAATAAGTCATGCCAGACTAATCTTATCTCTTTTTATGATAGAGTTACTAGTTTGATAGATGAAGGGAATGCTGTGGATGTAGCATATCTTGATTTCAGTAAGGCCTTTGACAAAGTACCTCATGACATTCTTGCAATGAAGCTGGTAAAGTGCGGGCTGGACAGGGCTAGTGTTAGTTGGATTTGTAATTGGTTGACCGACCGAACCCAAAGAGTGATCACGAATGGCTGCTTCTCATCCTGGAGAGAAGTGACTAGCGGGTGCCACAGGGTTCTGTCCTGGGCCCAGTGCTGTTCAATATTTTTATCAACGACTTGGATGAAGGACTAGAGGGCATGCTGATCAAATTTGCAGATGACACCAAATTGGGAGGGGTTGCTAATACGCCAAAAGACAGGATCAAAATTCAAAATGACCTGGGTAGATTGGAGAGCTGGGCCAAGGCTAACAAAATGAAATTCAACAGAGAGAAGTGTAAGGTCCTACACTTAGGTAGAAAAAATGGAATACAGAAATATAGGATGGGGGACATGTGGCTGGATAGCAGTACATGTGAAAGGGATCTAGGAGTCTTCATAGACCACAAGCTGAACATGAGTCGGCAGTGTGATGCGGCAGCCAAGAAAGCCAATGCAATTCTCGGTTGCATCAATAGGAGTATGGTGTCTAGATCGAGGGAGGTACTGGTACCACTCTACTCTGCTTTGGTGTGACCTCATCTTGAATCCTGTGTCCAGTTCTGGGCACCCCAATTCAAGAAGGACATGGTCAAGCTGGAGCAAGTCCAGAGGAGGGCGACCAAAATGGTGAGGGGCCTGGAAGACATGCCCTATGAGGATAGACTTAGAGAGCTGGGGATGTTTAGTGTGCAGAAGAGAAGGTTAAGAGGGGACATGATAGCCATGTTTAAATATTTGAAGGGATGCCATGTAGAGGAAGGAGAGGGCTTGTTTTCTGCTGCTCCAGAGACCAGGACAAGGAGCAATGGATTCAAGCTGCAGGAATGGAGATTCCACCTGAACCTCAGGAAGAAATTCCTGACAACCAGGGCTGTCCAGCAGTGGAATATGCTGCCTCACAGTGTGGGAGAGTCTCCTTCTTTGAAGGTTTTTCAGCAGAGGCTAGATGGCCATCTGTCAGGAGTGCTTTGAGGGTGTTCCTGCACAGCAGGGGGTTGGACTCTACATTTCTGTGATTCTATGATTCTATGATCCCATAATTAATAGGGCTATATAAATCTTGCTTCACGTTCCAAGTCTCTCTGCAATTTTGTGAGACTGAGTGAGAGTTCTGTTACTTCTGAGTGAGACTTCAGGTAGGTCCAAGCCTGCCCGGAGATAGCACTCGATATCACTTTGATATCAAACAATTCGGCTTTCCTCTGCCACCCCGCTCCCCATGTTTGTGAGGCCTCCGGACAAGCACGTAAACAGGCACGGCCGATATTTGCTGGACATTCCATTCTCCACCCAGGCGGGTCAGATACAGCCAGTTGGTCGCTTCAGGGACCTCTCCGGCAAACACCTCATTACATATGCGCGATACTAACAAAGGCTCCCTGGCCCGAGCAGGCAATGTAACAAAGCTGTACTAAGCGCTCCGCATTTGGGAGCACAGGGAGAACACACGGAAAGGGGAAGCTAACCCCAAGCTTCCAAAGCTCGCCATTGTCCCGCTCTAAGCCTCCTGTTAGAGACTTGCAGTTTCCCCCAGGATTTCCTTGAAGCCTTGGCCAGGAGGGTCCTTCCTCTTCATGCCTCCTTTCAGCGGAATTTCCAGTGGGACTGCGGAGTCAAGCAGCAAGAGGCTCCTGCCCAGCCAGAGCCCAGGTTAGCATCGGCACTCTCCCTGGCACCCACTAACTTGACTCAACTTGCTCCCTTTGTCCGCAGTCCAGCCTGGGAGGTTTCAATAATGGAGAGTTCCAAATGCCACATGGAGGCCGACCTGGCTATTGTCTTCCCCTCCACAAAACTGTATTGGTGCCAGCTGGCTTTCACATTAAGTGGCACCCAATGCCTTTTTACTCTAGTGATCTTGAGAAGGGCCAAGACAGCTCTTGGTTCTGTCTCGATCACCATCCTGCCACCACATGCGATGCTTCGGGAGGCCCTTCGGATTAGATACCAGCTTCCACTTTAAATTGAATGAATGGAAGGATCAGTTGGTTGATCCCCTCTCTGTGGCAATCCCAGAGCTGGAAGATCCCAGTGCCCAAAGACTCAATGTTAGTCCAGTGGCGTGGCAGACTTCCTTGAATCGCAAGGAAGTGCCAGCCATTAATTTCTCTGAGACATTTCTCTCAGTCTACGAGGCGTTCAACAATGTTTGAACAGCCATTATGTAAATTCAAAATATAGTGTGCAGCAATTTTTTCAAGATAACAATGGGAGATATATTGCAATTGAAGTTACTTGGAAACAAGACAAGATTTTGATAGTCGGAATATACGCACCAAATGGAAGTAAAGGGAATTCTTCCCTACAATTCAAAAAGAAATATAGAGTTACTTAGATGAAACAGGAAACTCGAATATCATTGTTTTGGGGGATTTTAATGGAGTGATCAAACCAAATGTGGATCAGACAATACAGAAATTAACACCCCGAAACAATGGTAAACTTCCTAAGAGTTTTTTTTTTTTAACACGACGGATGAATTAAGCTTATATGATTTCTGGAGATACAAAAATGGACAACTGGATGGACATACGTTTTATTCTGATCGTCACAAGTCAATGTCAAGGATAGACATGATGCTGGTAACTCAACAACTACTGTTAAAAACTACAGAAGCAGACATTCTTCCAAATACATGTTCGGACCACAATCCGCTACAATTAAAGATAAACTTAAAAGGAAGAGAAAGAACATGGAGAATGAACGACGAGATTTGAGGAAGGAAAAGTTCATTCGAGAAGCAAAAAAGGAGATATTAAATTACTTTAGTGAGAATATGACACTGGAATTGTCGATGCAAAAAATTTGGGATGCTAGTAAAGCCGTGATACATGGCAATTTTATCAAATGGTCCGTAGAGATCAGAAATGAAAGGAGGCACAGTGAATACCAAATTTTGGAAAAGATGAAGGAAATTGAGAAACAGATGAGAAAAAATCCATCGGACCAAGAGATCAGATTGAGATGAAGGTATGTCAAGCAGAATTAAATTGACTGAATTTGAATGAAATAGAATAGCAGATACGAAAAATGAGATATAATTTTTTTGAACGAGCAAATAAACCTTCAAAGTTCTTGGCAAATTTCCTATGTAAAAGAGGGACTAGAAATATTATATCGGAGATTAAAATTGGAGAAAAAAGAGTTACAAAACAAGAAGGAATAAAACAAGCTTTTTATAAATACTATGTGAAGTTAATGAGTAAAATCCCTAAATTGAAAAAGGAACATGAGGTGGAAGAGTATTTAGAGGAAATGAATCAAAAGAGATTTACTGAAGAGCAAAGACTGGTATTAAATAAACCTATTTCAATGATGGAAATTGTTGAAGCGATCAGAAATCTGAAAAATGACAAATCTCCAGGACCAGATGGCTTTACTGCTAAATATTACAAAGTACTGGAACATGAGATTGCAATACCCTTGCAAAGTACAATAAATGAAATAATTAAGGAAGGAATACCAGACACGTGGAA
>CAOKZL010004536.1:0-25525 GCA_948472985.1 Iguana delicatissima
AATGGGTGGAAAGGTCAGGGGTTCCCGAGTCTGCAAGTAGGTTGGTCAATTGGTCTGGATGGGTCCTGCTGACACAGTCAAAATTGAGACTTTGCCACACTGAGGATCTTCTTCCTAGCCTGTTGACACTGAAAGAGGAATGATCTGAGTGATGAGGAAGAGTAGCCAGAGCCTGTGCAGAGCGACCTAGCTGGTAACCTCGATTGCATAGTAGAGGCTGACTGGCACTGCCATGATGGGCAGAGGCGCGAGGACGATGCTGGGTGGGCTGGTGTACGCCCAGGCTCTTGGCTGTTGTCCTGGCCTTGGACAGCTGCTCCATGGCCTCGTCTGTTGAGGTGTGAAACAGTCCTTGACCATCAAATGGAAGGTCCTCAGTGAGCCTCCTGGTATCCTCGGAGAGACCGTCTGACCTGAGCCAGATGAAATGATGAAGTGCCACCGCGCCAGTGATGACTCTAGCCAGGCACTCTGCCCCATGCCGAGCTGATTGAATCTGCTGTGCGACCAAGGCCCCCTGGTGAAGTCTAAGGGTGGTTGCTCTATCCTTCTCTGGTAGGCAGGGAACAAGGGTTAGGATACAATCCCACAGCGGCTTTTGATACGCTGCAAGCCTCCATATTAGATATTCTGACCAAGAGTGCTGCTGCAGCATAGAAATATCTGCCAAAAATGTACAGTCTCTTGCTCTCCCGGTCAGGGGGAGTTGAGTGAGGTTTCATGCCCCCTTTTGTCTGGATCGCCTCGACAATAATCGAGTTGAGAGTAGGGCAGTTGAACAGTAGGGTAGTTGTACACTACCTCCATCTGCTGGATGCGGAACACTCATTCCAGTCTCTGAGGTATAGGAGAGAGGGAGGATGGTTATGCCCAGGGTTGTCTCATCACTTCCCTCAGCCTTGGGAGGAACAGGATAGTTGTTGGTGTTGTAGTTTGGGTGTCCACAATTTGGAACACCGGGTCCTCCACGGGAGCCTGGCGGGCAGAGATGTCCAGCCTGATAGCTTTGGCCATGCAGACTACAATATTGTCAAAGCACTTCACATCCTCTGGTGGGGGTTCCGAGTCAGATGGTAGAAGGGAATCTGGTGGAGATGATGAGGACGATATCCATGGCTCCTCCAAATCCCCTTCAGAATCCTCAGAATCCTAGCTCTACTTGAGAGGGTTCCAGTGAAGGGTCATGGAGAGTCCCTGACGGCAGGAGCCAGGGGCTCTGGGGCTGCACACCCCGCCTCAGGAGCTGTCAGTACTGGGCCGATTTTCATGGTTGGCATTCAGCTCAGTACCAAGGAGGTCATTATTGAGGACGTCAGTACCGGGGCTGATGATGAGACCACCATAGGTTCATGGGTCCCTGATGTTGCTTCCCTCTTGCGTAGCGGCATGGAGAGGAGGGAAGAGCTACGTGGAGGTACTGCTGGCAGTGATGGGGAGATCTGTGCAACATCTGGCTGGCCATAACCCAACAAACAAGACCTGGGAGTGGCGCAACGGGCTCCATGATCTTGAGCTGTGCCGGCAAGAAGACCTCTCGTGTTACCGGTATAACAGCAACCGATGTGAACGGTAGAGAGAGACAGAATAAGATCGCAATCTGCTTCCCGATGGCGATCGGTACCGGTTCCTTGACGGAAATCAGGATCTGTGGTGATGGTCTTCATAATAGTAAAGAAGCAATCTCAGTCGGTAATGAACCAGTTCCAGAATGCCACCCCAGCATGCACGCTCATGGTAGCGGTCCCTGTAGGATGGCGAGAACGACTTGTAAGAGCGTGGTTCCTCCCAAGCTGAAGCTCCACGTCAGTAGTGGTGGATGTACAATGCTGATGTGTGGGCTGAATCTTCCCTGAGGCCAATGTCCTCGCCCGAACATATGGGCTCCCTCGCTCTTGAAGGCTGCTCATGGTTATGCTGCCAGTATTGGTACCAAGAGTTGGACTGGGACTGGGACTGATGGTGGCGCAGTCTCAGTTCCTCAGGCTGATATCGAGGTGTCCTCATTGAAGCCGAAGGGCACGACCCTTCAGGCTCAGTCTTGCGCCATCTGGGCAACAATCCAGACTCCTCCTCAACCTGTGGAATCACCTTCGGAGGGCTCATTTCTGAGGGAGTGACAGGAGTGGTGGCTCCTGGGCTGCTTCCTGAGTTGTGGCCAGCGCAGATTCGGTGGTTGTGGTTTCCATTGGCCGCTCCTTGTCCTTCCTCTTCTTCTTCCTCTTAGACAGAGAAGTGTCATCCTCTGTCCCGGGGGGCACTTCTTCTTGGTCAGACCATGCCTCTTCCACTGACCACTTGAGTCCTCACATTGTCACGGAGCAGTCTCTGGACACTCGTCAACCGCTGTCGAGGATGCCAAAGGTGTTGATGCCAGTGGAGAGGTGGCTGGCTGTCCCAGGGCTGTAGGCTCCTGAGTTGTGACTGGTTAAGTCACCGATGCTGATGAATCGGTAGTGGGCATGGTGGACCTCTGTGACAACTGGGTCTTCAATGTCAACGGGATTGGTACCAAACATGGTACTGAGGTGGCCGAAACCTGCACTGAGGAGCTGGTGGAGGCTCCCAGAACAGTGGCAGTCTTCAGGCCTGTAGAGGTGCTTGTCACTGTGGTTGATGCAGTGCATAAGGCCACGTTTTGTGAAGCCTGTTGTGGAAGTTTTAAGGATTGCTCCCAACAGTAAGAGCGGTGTCTCAACATGTGATTTTTTCAGTTTGAAAAGTGAATCGCCTACAGATCTTACAGGAACTCATGTTATGGGCTTCGCTCAAACACTCCTCATGTGCCTTGGAAAGGGAGATTTTCTGCTTACACAAGATGCAATTTTTAAAAAGCGAGGTAGAGGCCATGAAGGGGAAGGGGAGAGGGAAGAAAGCAGGGGTTTTTTATGTTTTAATTTTTTTTTTTTTTAGGCAGAAAGGAAAATAAAGGAGTAAGAAAGGGCAAAGAAGACAGTGAAATGGAGAAAAAAACAAAAGCTACTGAGTCTCCAGAGAGCACAAGGTCTTGCAGCGATGGTGGATGAAAAGAAACTGAAGAGGAAGGAGCTCGGCGACTGTGAGTATGTGCAATAGGCAGGAAGAGGCGGGGCCACCTGCTGAGCTACTGAGCTCTGGAAGATTCTTTGTCAAGGTCTCTGCACATGTGCAAAGAACCACTTGTGTGAGAGACAGAGACCACAATGAAAAATCTCTTTTCCTGCAGTTTGAATCCACTGCTGCTTGAGCCACGCTTAGCTCACCAGGCAGTGGGCAGTGGAGAAGTAGGAGCACCAGAAGTGGGTTTTTAAAGTGCTATGCACCCTGGTCAGAGCTACTGAGAGGGAAGGTTCCCCCAGAAAAGGGGCACTTGAGGAGGGTCTTGAGGTTGGAAAAACTCACAAATAATCAAATCTGTGAAAGTGAAACCCACAAATGTGGAAGGCCAACTGTATATCCTGACTGACAGGAAAACTGTAAATGGTTTTGGTTTCTACTGAATACAAATGGATCACTCTTTTATCGAGATCCTGACCCCATTCTGCCCCCAACTCATTCTGCAGTTCTAGGTACACTACTAAATTGTGGGTTTAATAAATGGTATGCATTCTCTTTTAGGAACCTGTACAACTGAGATACAAGTTGTGAATCAGCCTAAACAAACAAATCCATAAATAAGATACGCTGCCCAGAAAAGGCTATGCAGGGCAGATATCTGAAACAACTTATTAATACCTTGGAGCCACCTTCCTGCCAGACAGATCGTCTCTCATCACTCGTTGGGGGGGAGAGAGACAAAAGAGAAGAGACAGAAAAAGATTTTCACAACCTTCAGATAGACTGAAAAGTGTTGGGAAACTTGTCATGAGAAGGGCCTTGGAATAAACAGCTCCCTGACAAGTTAATTTGCTCCAGCAGCTCCTGATGGACACATCCCACGTCTGCTCCAAAGAGGTGTTTCTGCCTTCCCTGGATTTTTATTCAGGATGTGTGTGTGTGTGTGTGTGTGTGTGTGTGTGTGTGTGTTTCCCTCCTCTTGCAAGTGAGAAAAGAGAGCTGCTAACACTTTTTCCTAGCTCTGCTGACACCTTGGCAGCTCTTGTGAATCTGGCCTCAGAGATGCAGGTCGGGCTGTGCTTCGACTCTCATCTGAAAAAGGGCTCCCCACAAGCAAGGTAGGAAAAACAATCAGGAGAGGCCAAGGAGAAAGCAATCTAGATAATGAATCTGATGGGAGGGAGAAAGCAGGCCACAGGGGATGGTGGGAGGAAGGAGCTGCAAGGCAGAAGACAGCAGCTCTATGGCAACATTTAAAAAAATAATAATAAAAAATCAGTGTATGCTTCTTCTGAGAGTCCTTCCTGTTCTTAGAATGACAAAGCCATCTTAGGTCAGAAATATAATGAGTGAAATCCTACTGGAACCTTTTGCTATCTATGGTGGACATGTGTCAAGAAATACGAAGGGAAGAAATCGCAGAGGAAACTGGAGTGGGAATCATGTGGCCTTCCCAATGTAGTAGGACCGCAAGTCCTAGCAATATTAGTCGGCATAGTCCACCGTGAGGAGTGCTGGGAGGAGCAGTCCAACATTGGGAGGGCGAGACAGAATCACAGCATCTTGGAATTTGAACGGCCGTGTAGTCCAACATGTCTGTCCCCGCAGGAATACACAACTAAAGATGCCTATCCCATCGCTTTTTAAAAACCTCTAAAGAAGAGGAGTCTATCATTCTCCCTCTATTTTGCCATCAAACAGCTCTTACAGTCAAGAAGTTCTTCCTAACATTTAGGTGGAATCTCTTTCCTTGTTACTTGAGTCCATGATTTCCATCCCTGGATTGTGCCAAAGGTGGAGAACCTCTTGCTTTTCAAACCTTTTGGTCTACAATTCCCAAAATCCCCGACCATTAGCCATGCTGGCTGGTGTTTCTGGGAGCTGAAGTTCAAATTGTCAAGAGGGCCTGGAGGTTCCCTAGCTTCTGCTCCAGAAACCAGGACATGGAGCAATGGGTCCAAACTTCAGGAAAAGAGATTCCATCCAAACATTAGGAGGAACTTCCTGATGGTAAGACCAGTAGAATACACTGCCTTGGAGTTTGATGGAGTCTCTTTCTTTGGAGGTTTTAAACAGTGGCTGGATGGCCATCTGTTGGGAATGCTTTGATGATGTAGTCCTGCATGGCAGAATGGGGCTGGACTCGATGGCCCTAGCGGTCTCTTCTGGCTCTGTGATTCTAGAAGAATTCTATGATCTATGAACCCTTGGACTACACCAGCTTTGTCTATCTCAGTCGATTCCAGATGAGTTGGACTACAGTTACCATCATGCCAATGGCCATGCTGGGCTGAGCGTCATGGGGCCTGTAGTTCAACAAGTTTCGAGTCAGAGGAGCTCTGATGTCTGTGAGTAGCGATTCCATTCTGAGTTCCAGTCAGAAATTTAAAAGAGCTTCCCTAGGCACTGAATGCGTTTGGGGGATAGACTTCAACAAAATGCAGAGCTCTTTTCTAGTTAGGGCTAAACCCAAAATGGATTTATCCCTCTTTTGACATCAGATGCACTCACCTGCCTTGTCTAGGTTGGGGAAAATATGGATTAGACAAATTCATAGAGAGCAAGTCTATCAGTTCTTATTAGCCATGGAGACTACATCAAATTGTAACCCTACTTTTACTGCTTATGGCCAAGGCCTCTGCAAAAATGAAAACATGGTCATAAATACTCAATTGAAAAATACATCTGCAAAGGCAGTCAATGCTGAAACAAGTTAGATCCTACCAGCCATCCGTCATGGCTGTTGGCGTCATCTGAAAACAGACAGCCCAGGAGTTTGGGTGAAGTAAGGCTATGTTTATTGGGAGCATGGTACAGACTTTTAGAGTTGTTTATTTTTTTAGCAATGAGATTGAAAACAAATTAAAAATATCCTAGAATGGGCAAGGCTCATGGTCTGTCGAAAAAGCTCAGTATTGGCTCTCTGGCTTTGGCATTCGGACATCTTATTTCAAGCCTTATTCAGAGATGGTAGGGACTGATTCTGGGTTAGTCTGCATACAAAATAGGTGCTCTGTCACTGAACTACAGGCCTCTGTTTAAGAATGACGCAAGATTCCAGTCCTCATATTTCTTCCTCAGTTCATATAGAGGTGTACAGGTATGCCTCAGTTAACAAAGACTAGACAAAGAACCTCCTCTTTACAAAGTCGTTTTTACATCCACCCAGCTCCTGCCTTTATTTTGTTATCCACTACCTGAATACTTTTCAGCAGCACTGGTATTTGGCAGGATGATGAAGGAGAGCTGGAAAAACACAGACTTTTTTTGTGGCATGTCAGCAGTAAACAATGCAATAAAACTTCAGCTGGGAAAGTACAGAATTCTCCTATAGCTGATCCTAGAGTAATCATGTCTGCCTATCTGAAACAGGCAAGGTAAACAGCAAGCTGCCTCTAGAATCCCTTACTGATGAGAGAACAGCAGAACAGAGGAAAAAAGGAAAAGCAGACAGGTCTCTTTCACAAGCTATCCAAAGTACATTTTAAAGCACAGATCTGTAAGTCTGGCTGCCAAAATGGAAACTGAAAGAAAAGTGGAGACTGGTAAAAGAGAAGTTATCCCTAGATGTATTTTGGAAGAAGCTTTCACACAATTTCCAGAAGTTTTAAAATGCTTTTGTTTGCTTACGCAAACCTTACCTGATCTGGTTTTTTCATTTCACATATGTGTTTTGTTAGTTTTGCAGAAGAAATTTGCTGAAACATGTTGAAGCACTTTTCTTTTTTATACTGTAGGGACCTCTCCCTATACTTCCCATATTATTTCTCTCTCTAGTATTAATTTTTTCTAGTAAAGAAGTAACAGTGAGGAACACACCTACTTCATTGACTTAAATACACCTGTACTGAATTCTGTTAAGGATTACCACATCAAATTGGACACAAGTAACCAAACAAATTCAGGGTCTCAGACAGAGAGAGGAGTCTTTCCCAGCATTTGGCACTTGGGACTGGGGAATCCAGGAATGCACTTGTGAAGAAGCTCTTTCACCCACTGATCCACACAGCCCTCCTTAAGGATTTGGGCTCTTTCTCAAGGAAGCACCTCCTTCCCTCTGGTATGACGCTTACCCGCTTGGTGAGTTGCGTGTCCATCATGAAGTTATGCACGTGTTTCTCAGCTTTGGTGAGTTCCAGTTTCCTTGCCACTACAGCCACCACCAGGGCAGTGCAGCCAGCCCCCTGGGAAGTGGAGAAAAGAGAACAAAAAGAAAGTATAGCCAGAAAACAGGAAACACTGTGGAATCCAAAATAAATCATACATGCAAAAAACAAAAGTTAATAGCAGAATAGGTCCAAATTTTGAAGAAAAAAACCCAAAACCTTACTTTCTACCCTGAATAAAAATGGAGGCTCATTTGCTTCTAAAAGTTATTTGGCTGTCTGATAATTGGAGAGCCCAACCTGCCTTCAGAGGTGCCCACCCTTACAGTGTGTCCAAGCAGTGACTCATGCAGGGATGCAACAGGCAGCCTTTGAGGGGAGGGCTCTGCTGCTTCATTGAATGTGACTGGTTCATTCAAACACTGCTCATGCAAAGAGGTTAATGGAACTATCAACTCTCAATGGAGGATGACTGAAGGGGAGGGCACCCCCAGTGCAGCAACTCAGATGGGATGCCACAGCAACTTCCTCCATGAAGGGGCACTTCAGAGTTTCACATAAGCCTTTCATTATTCAATTAGTTTTTCATAGGACAGCAGCAGCTTCTGCACATTTGAGAATCATTGTTTTATAGGCTGGGGAGATGGAATAAAGGGATGAAGCTCAGTGGTAAAGCACTTCTCTTGTATCCAGAATGTGCCAGTTTCTACCCTGGCAATTGCAGAACCATGTCCTATCAATATAGAGAACCATGACCTGTCAATATAGATCACGGTAACAAATTTGTGGCTCTCTGGATGGTTCTGGAGTACAACCTATCATCCTCATCAATGTTTATGCTAGCTAGGGTTGATAGGAGCTAAAGTCCTAAAATACCTGGAGGGCCACAAGTTGCCCACCCCAATGGAGATAATACAATGGAGACAATGGCCTGACTCAAGGTAAGGCAACTCATTAATTTCTTCCTTAATTTGGCCCTTTCTTTGGAACTATAAGGACTGGAATCTAGAATCCTTACATCCATCCCAGTTGAATTTTAGTAGGAGACCACTTGCTTTGCATGCAAAAGGTCCTACTCTCACTCTCCCCAGGTAGGGCTGGGAAAAAAGCCATTCTTGGAATCTCTGGATTCTCACTGCTGATCTGTTTTTGGCAGTGGTAAACTAGACTGACCAACGATCTGACTCTGGTGTGGGAACTTCCTTACATCCCTCTAATATTTTGAGTCCTTCCACCTCTCCCACCCCCCACCCCAGTTTTGGTAAGCCAAAGACTGAGGGGTTGGCTTACTGAAAAACAACCTGTGGAAAACAGAAACCACACGCCAGGAATTCTTAGCCATAGAAATCTCTACACAGGGATAACCCAAAGCCTTAACCAATGATCTGTGGAAAGAATGCAATGCGTCCCATGTACTGTCCACGGTCTTGAAAGTCGACCCTTATCAAAAAGAACAAATTTCTTCATATTGGAGTCGGAAACAACTTTAGATTTTTAAAAAATTGACTGCAATGAGGAACTGAAACTGACATATTTTTTAACTATCCAAGGATCAGAGCAAAATTGGTAGAAGTTTCAGGGTTTGGGGGCTAAAGCTCCTGCATCGGCAGCCATCCTGGCTGGGAGATTCTGGGAGCTGAAGTCCAAGAAACAAAACAAAACATTCCCAGGTTCTAGTTTAAGAGAATTGGTTGATCACAGTGGTTCTCAACCTGTGGGTCCCCAGATGTTTGTGGACTTCAGCTCCCAGAAGCCCCAGCCACTATGGTCAATGCTCAGGGCTTCTGGGAGCTGAAGTCCAAAAACATCTGGGGACCCACAGGTTGAGAACCACTGAGGCTAATTCAGGGGTGGGAATCATGTGACCTCCAGATGTTGTTGGACTGAAACTCCTAGTATTACTTACCAGGGGCTGCATGGTTAGGGCTGATGGGAACTACAGTCCAATAACATCTGGAGAGATTTATACTTCCCAGCTAAAGGCAGTACCCTCCCAGCTATCAAAATTGACCCTAAATTCTTCCACACTTATTTCTTCTCATTGTACCCAGAAATAGAGTCACTCCCTCAATCTCATGCAGCTGCATTGGACTGTGGTTCCCAACATCCTCAAGGAGCACAGCCAAGCATAGGGGATGATGAGAGTTATCTTCAATAATACCTTGGAGTCCTAGTTCTCTCTTTTCAAACGCTACTACTGTAAAGGCAGAGAACTACTGTCTTTCACTGCTCAAATTTCTGATTTTCTGATTCACCAGTTCTGTGCAGAGTGGCAATCCTTACACCCATCCCAGAACTGAATGGAATGTGACCACTTACGGAGTTTTGCTGGACTGGATATGCCCAGATTTATGTTCTTTTTCAGTCACATATACATCCTGCCTTTTCCAACAACAAGGTTAAGACAGTTATACATGGCTCCCTTCCCCCACTTTCACAACAACCATGTGAGGTAGGCCATTCCAAGAGAAGGGCACTGCCTCAAGTTCACACACTGAGTTTCACAACTCAGTCAAGACTGGAACCTGGATCTCTGAAGTCTCAATGCAACATTCTAACCATTATCTAGCCCTAGCTCTCAGTAATAACGGATACCTCTGCTTTCAGATGCAGGCTGGAATTCAGTATTGCAGTTACGGATACATTATCTCAAATTATGGATCCATGTAACCGATCCATATTTGTCATGATCAGGGGACCTGTTGTCACAAGGAATGCCCTCCCAAACCTACTTCACCAGGCAACAGTTGAACTTAGTGAAGAAGATTTCCACTCCCTTTCTGCCAGTAAGCGAGGCTGCAGTGATCTAAACCAGGACCCTTCTCACAATTTCTCATCACAGCTTCACTGGCTGATGGGAGGGGGTAGATCCTCTTTGGGCCCCAATCACTGTTTGAATTGGCTTCCTTCACTTGATCTGGCTACTGCCAGGTAGAGGAGGTTTAGGGGATTGGCCAGGAGATTCTACTTTAGTTACACACCTACATAACCAAGTGGGACATGTAGAATTCTGGCTGAGGCAAGAGATATATAACTTCATGAAATGAAATAAACAAATATTAAACAGCAAGGACAACTTAGAGAGTCAATGTAGTGTAGTGATCTGAGCATTGGACTATGACCCTGGAGACCAGGGATTGATTCCCTGCTTGACCACAGAAACCTTGGGCATGTCACACACTCTCAGCTCCTTAGGGTCACCGTAAGTTGAAAATGACTTGAAGGAACACAACAACAACAACTTAAACAACTATTTTAGTTATAATTATACTGCACTCTTTACTCCTATAAGCCCAAGGCACTGTACATGGATGGCTTTTCTCCCCCTCACTTTATCCTCACAGTGAGGTAGGCCAGGCTGAGGGCAAATCGCCAAGATCCAAGGGCATACCTTCAGTATCTCAGGCTAGCAGAATTCTGACTCTCTCCCTAAAGCCCTCTGTGGTGTCAGAACCTGCTGTTGAGAGTTTTCTGCTACCCGGAGGGATGAATGGGGAATTAGAGCAGGGGGAGTCATCAATTCTGGCTGGACTGAGCAGAAGTTGAAGTTGCAAAGGAACCAGTGCTGTGGAGGATGAGACCGAAGATGAGAAAGGTAGGTTACCGTGCTAATTGCTGCCATGAGGCCTAGCAGACAGTGAATGCAAAAGACTGAGCATGACATCCTGTCAAGGAATTGGGTGACTGCTGACTGTAGAGTCTTGCACCTGGTGGTGTGGAAGGAATGCTCTCCTGAGAGTGGAGTCCAGGATATCAAGTTCAGGGAGTGTGTTGGTTCTAGGTGAGATTCTTGGGGTTGATGTTGAGACTGAGGTTGGACAAAAGAGAGAGAGTCAGGTGAACGTTTCGGTAGAGTTTGTTTCTGCAGGTCACCAGCAGCAGCCAATCATCCAGATATGGGTACCTCATAATGCCTTTCATCCTGAGGAAGGAGACAACAACTGACATACACTTGCAGAAGACCCTGGGAGCTGTTGACAGGCCGATAGCAAAGCGGAGATATTTCTTGTTGTGAAGGCAAATGGAGATGTGGAAGTAGGCATCTTGAAGGTTGATCAAGGAGAACCAGTTTCCTTTGTTGAGGAGGGTAAGAATGGAGGCCAACGTGACCATCTTGAACTTGTGGGGCCATATGAAGTGATTGATGTTGCAGAGATCTAAGATGGGGTGGAGACTCTTGATAATGGCTCTTGGTAATGGTGAAATATTGGGGAAAGAAACCCATGGTTTTCGCCTGTGGTGGTAGCTCTTCTATGGTGTCTTTATGTAGAAGGTTGTCAATCTCCCTCAGAAGGATGGGGTTTGGGGATGTAGAATAAAAAACACCAGTAGCAGGAGTATTTAAGAATTCGATGGCATAGCCTAGGAGAATGATAAGTACCCAGGTATCTGAAGTGATGGCCCACCAGATGGAATAGTGGCAGGCAAGGTCTGGAGCCCTGGATGGTATGTAGGCAGTCAGACAAAAGTATGGGAGTTGTGGTGACATCTCAGGGGAGTGAAAACCAAGATTTAGTGGTGGAAGTAGACTTTTTGAAGATGTCTCTCACCATTTAAAAGAGCAGTGAGATGAAAAGGAAGGCATGGAGGATTGTAAGGACTGAGACCACAAGCAGAAGGAAGAGGAGGTGGTACACTTCCAGGAGAAACAGTAAGATTGGGATCTATGCTGTTAAGGCTGAGATCTGAAACCCATGCTTCTGGCAGTCAGTCTGGCCTTCATCAGGTGGTCTATGGCATAATCCATAGTGGAATGGAAGAGATCCTTCCCGTTGAAAGGAAGATATAAGCTTCTGGGTGTCTTTCGTCAGGCCTCCCAAACACAGCCATGCATAGCAGCGGAAAGTGGCAGCATCTGTCATAACCCTTGCTGTACACTTGACAGAGTGGCATGATGACTGAATTAGTTGGCCAGAATTAGTGGACATGGTTACAAATTTTTTGTAGTATTGGAGAGTTGTGGACTTCTGTTCATCTTGCAAGAAGGAGAGAAGAGGTAGTGTTTTCTCCCAAATGGTGCACTGATAAGCAGTGAAACAGGCCTGAGTGTTGGAGGCCCTCACGATAAAGGAGGCCACCAAGTAGAAACACTGACTGACTTCCAGAGGAGAGAGCAGAAGGTAAGCTGGGTCTGTGAAGACAACTTTGATAGGTGTTTTTGCAGGACTGTGGGGCTGAGTTTGTTTGCTTATTTCTCTGTGTTTTTTGTTTGTTTGTTTTTTTGCTTGCGCTGGCCGTGTGCTCTCCCTGAGCTCACAGCCTATTGTCAGCTAATTGTTTGTTAGTTAGTCAGTTAACTGTCAATCAAACTAGGGAGAGTTAATCAAGCTAGGGGGAGGAGCCAGCTAGGGGAAGAAGGCTTTATTAGGAACTCCCAGCGGCGTGCGCCATAGGCGCGCGCAATTTCATTCATCTACTTCAATCCTTAAAGTTCAACCATTCAAGTTTAGGAACAACCGATCCTTATAGTGATCGAACAAATTTAGGAAGAGTTCAACTGAGCTTGGTAGTTAGCTGAGCAGACATAGCTTATACGGCTCAAATTAAGAAAGGAGGCCCAGTTTTTGTTTTTGTTTTCTTTTTCTATTCTCTGTATTATCAAGTATGGAAGGTGAAGGAGCTGCTGCTGTCACCTGTAGCACTTGTGGCATGTTCCTTTTCTTGCCACAAGATGTGGTCGGGTACACCTGCGGCAAGTGCAAGCTGGTCACCTTCTTAGAGGTCAAGGTGCAGCAGCTGGAGGCACAGGTTTCTAATCTTCATCTTATTAGGGAAGGTGAGGACTTCTTAGATAGGGCAGAGAGGACCTTCCTGAAGACCGGATATGCGGAGGAGCTGCCTGATGAGGAAATCAGTTCCGTGACCCAGGAAAGCGATGTTTGGAGGGATGTCACACGGAGAAGTAGAAGGGCCAGGAAGGAAACAGAGACTCTCAAACTACAGAATCGCTTCAACATTCTTGGTGCTGTGAATGATGAGGAACACCAGAAGGAGGGAACACAACATCAGCAAGAAGGAATCCAACTTCGACAACTGGAACTTGAACACCAACAGGACAGCATCCAACATCGGGAAGACCAGCACTCCCGGCCTCAACACAATGCCCAGGCAATCCCGGAAGAATCTGCTTGTCGAAGAACCCCGGACAGGCCTCAGAGGAGGTGAGTTCTGGTGGTTGGGGACTCCTTGCTCAGAGGAACCGAACCGGCAGTTTGCAAACCGGACAAGCTCAATCGAGAGGTCTGCTGTCTGCCTGGGGCCAGGATCAACCACGTAACAGAGAGGCTAGCCAGGCTGGTCAAGCCCACTGACCGTAAGCCCCTCGTTTTGGTTCACGTTGAAACCAATGACACGGTGAAGCGCAGCTTTCACCACATCACAAAGGACTATGAGCTTATGAGGAGGAAGCTTAAGGACCTTGGTGCGCAGGTGGTCATTTCATCAATCCTCCCTGTTCAAGGATATGGTGCACGAAGGGAAAGGACAATAGTAGAGGTCAACAGCTGGCTCCGCACATTTTGCCACCGCCAACAAATTGGCTTTTTGGATCATGGCTTGAAATTCCAGGAACATGGGCTTCTGGCAAGGGATGGGCTGCACCTCACGAAACTTGGCAGGAACGTTTTTGCAAACAGTCTCACAAGAAGGATTAGGAGGGCTTTAAACTAAGTACAACTGGGGAGGGAGACAAGATTATTCAGGACAAGGACTCGGCAAGTGCAGGGGAAAAAGGCCCAAATGATATTGGCCAAGTAGGAATAGCATCCAATCGTGGGAGGGGTGGAAACAATGCTATGGGACTTGCAGGAAGGGCACAGGGACTTAAGTGTCTCTACACTAATGCACGGAGTATGGGAAACAAACAAGATGAATTTGAACTCCTAGTACAGCAAAATAAATATGATTTGATAGGCATCACTGAGACCTGGTGGGATGAGTCTCACGATTGGAATATAGGAATAGAGGGGTATAGCCTATTTTGTAGAAATAGACCAAATAAGAAAGGAGGAGGAGCAGCCTTATATGTCAAGGATGTTTTCACCTGTGAAGAGATCCATGACTTGAACACCGGAAGCCAGGTCGAGAGCATCTGGGTAAGAATTAAGGGAGCGAGAAACAATAGGGATATTATAGTGGGGGTTTACTACAGACCTCCAAGCCAGACTGAGGACCTCGATGGCGCTTTCGTAGACCAAATGACTGCACATTCAAAAAGGAGAGATACAGTAATAATGGGAGATTTCAACTACCCGGATATATGTTGGCAGTCAAACTCTGCAAAGGCGGCAAGGTCCAGCAAGTTTCTTGCTTGTCTTGCAGACAATTTCATGGTCCAGAAGGTGGAAGAGGCGACAAGGGGATCAAATATTCTGGATCTGATCCTGACCAACAGGGAAGACCTTGTTAATGACGTAGAACTGGTTGGATCTTTAGGAGAGAGTGACCATGCCCTATTAGAATTTTGCATTCAGTGGGGAAGAGAAGGCAAGTGTAGCCAGGCATTCGTCTTAGATTTTAAAAAAGCAGACTTCTGTAAACTGAAGGAGCTGCTGGTTGAAATCCCGTGGTCAAGAATAGTCAATGAGAAAGGAGTTCAGGATGCATGGGAGTTCTTTAAAAGGGAGGTACTGAAGGCACAGGCTAAAACTGTGCCATTAAGGAGGAAAAATGGAAGGCATCTGAACAAACCGGAATGGTTGACTAAAGAGCTCTCAGCTGAGCTAAGTATTAAGAAAAACATGTACAGGAAATGGAAGAAGGGGGAAATCACCAAAGAAGATTATAAGCAAGTAGCCAGGAGATGTAGGGAGAAGGTCAGAAAGGCTAAAGCACACAACGAACTTAGGCTGGCCAGAGACATTAAAAACAATAAAAAGGGCTTTTTTAAATACATCCGTAGCAAAAGGAAAAAGAAGGAGACGATAGGGTCACTGCGCAAGGAAGATGGTGAATTAATAACAGGAGGAAGAAAAAGGCAGAACTCCTCAACACCTTCTTCGCCTCAGTTTTTTCCCAAAAGGATAAAAACACGCAACCTGGTGGTTGGGGAGCAGGTGAGGAAGTGGGGGAAATGCAGCACAGAATAGATAGAGAGGTAGTACAAGAATACCTGGCCACACTGGATGAATTCAAGTCTCCAGGGCCAGATGAATTGCATCCTAGGATTTTAAAAGAACTAGCAGAGGTCATTGCGGAACCTCTTGCTATAATCTTTGAAAACTCTTGGCGGACCGGAGAAGTTCCGGCAGACTGGAGGAGGGCAAATGTTGTCCCCATCTTCAAGAAGGGAAAAAAGAGGACCCAATCGCCCAGTCAGCCTGACATCAGTACCTGGAAAGATCCTGGAGCGGATCATCAAACAGTCAGTTTCTAATTACTTAAAAAACAATGCCGTAATTACGAAAAGTCAACATGGATTTCTCAAAAATAGGTCATGCCAGACTAATCTTATCTCTTTTTATGATAGAGTTGCTTGCTTGATAGATGAAGGGAATGCTGTGGACATAGTATATCTTGATTTCAGTAAGGCCTTTGACAAAGTTCCCCATGACATTCTTGCAAAGAAGCTAGTAAGATGTGGACTGGACAGGGCTACTGTCAGGTGGATTTGTAACTGGTTGACTGACCGTACCCAAAGGGTGGTCTCCAATGGCAGATTCTCATCCTGGAGAGAAGTGACTAGCGGGGTGCCACAGGGTTCTGTCCTGGGCCCGGTGCTGTTCAATATCTTCATTAATGACTTGGATGAAGGAATAGAGGGCACGCTGATCAAATTTGCAGATGACACCAAATTGGGAGGGGTTGCTAATACGCCTGATGACAGGATCAAAATTCAAAAGGACCTGGACAGATTGGAGAGCTGGACCAAGGCTAACAAAATGAATTTCAACAGAGAGAAATGTAAGGTCCTACACTTAGGCAGAAAAAATGGTATGCACAAATATAGGATGGGGGACACGTGGCTGGCTAACAGTACGTGTGAAAGGGATTTAGGAGTCTTCATAGACCACAAGCTGAACATGAGTCAGCAGTGTGATGCGGCAGCCAAGAAGGCCAAAGTAATTCTTGGTTGCATCAATAGGAGTATGGTGTCTAGATCGAGGGAGGTATTGGTACCACTTTATTCTGCATTGGTTAGACCTCATCTTGAATACTGTGTCCAGTTCTGGGCACCCCAATTCAAGAAGGATATGGATAAGCTGGAGCAGGTCCAGAGGAGGGCAACCAAAATGGTGAGGGCCTGGAAGCCATGCCCTATGAGGACAGACTTAGAGAGCTGGGTATGTTTAGTCTGCAGGAGAGAAGGTTGAGAGGGGACATGATAGCCATGTTTAAATATTTGAAGGGGTGTCATGTCGAGGAGGGAGTGGGCTTGTTTTCTCCTGCTCTTGAGACCAGGACAAGGAGCAATGGATGCAAGCTGCAGGAGGGGAGATTCCGCCTGAACCTCAGGAGGAATTTCCTGACAGTCAGGGCTGTCCGACAGTGGAATGTGCTGCCACAGAGTGTGGTGGAGTCTCCTTCTTTGGAGGTTTTTAAGTGGAGGCTGGATGGCCACTTGTCGGGAGTGCTTTGAGGGTTTTCCTGCATGGCAGGGGGTTGGACTGGATGGCCCTTGTGGTCTCTTCCAACTCTACATTTCTATGATTCTATGATTCTATGATTCTATGTCAAGGCGATGTCCCTCCCTGTCAGGTGGTGTGGTGTGGTGTGCACTTTCTTGCCACCTTTTGCCTGAAATGCCTCAATGATTATAGAGTTGGGGTAGAGTGGATGAATAGATAGTCCACATCTCTATGTTGAATCCAGTAAATATGCTTGAGATCTGCAAGATGTAGGCTGGAGAGAGATAGTTTACACCCAAGGATGTTTCATCCACCTCTTGGAGGGCTGGAAGGAATGAGATGGGTGTGGCAGTAGGTGCTCTTATGTCAATGTATTGGAAAACTGGATCTTGAACAGGTGGAGGGAGGGGGGCCAGAAACATCCAAACCAATGGCCTTTACCATCCTAAGGAGGATGTCTGAAAACTGCTTGATGTCCTCTGGTGCAGAGTCTAGAGCTGGCTCACGAAAGACTGTCGGTGGTGAGTCGTGGGATGCTGGATAAGACTCAGGGGACTCCTGGTGTCACAGGATTCTGAAGGGGTGGGTGAGGGAGGGTTGGATTGCAGCATCTCCAGCCGTGGCATTGGTGTCAAACATCGGTACGAGTGCAGCATAGATAGGCTCCGATGTCAAGGTGGTCAGTATCGACATGGCTGTAGTCAAGACCAGGATCGAACCATGGAGATAGGCAGGAAGTGGTCTTGACATGGTGGAAGTCATTCTGGGAGGAGGGGAGATCACTCCAGAATGTTGCGGTCGACCCTGATGCTTTGGTATCAAAGTTGGTACTAAAGAAGTCTCCAGTATCAGTGAATAACAATGAGAGCAATCAAGACTGGGATCGAGATGGGAAGCAATGGTGGTGTGGGAGAGGCTGAGGTCTCAACAGCAAGTGGGATTGGGAGTGTGACCGAGACCAGTACCAAGAGAAGAAGCAAGGAGACCAGTATCGGACATCAGGATGGTATCTATTGTACTATGTTGGCAAGTAAGAGTAATAGGGACTGGGAGGTTCTCTCCATACATGCTCCCATCCATAATGATTGATGTAGGACACCGATGAGAATGGCAACTCCTCTCTAAGACCCAGAGGTGGGTAATCAAGTTGACAGTATGGACAGTTGCGGCGGTCTGGAGATTGGTCTTGGTCTCTACTGTCTGGTGAACATCAGTCCTCACAAACTAGACAGTGATTTCTAGCCAGCAAAGGAGGTAACAAGACCAATGCTTGTTCTGCTTGGTGCGCAGGCTGCTGAGTGGACGAGGCCAACTGGGCAGAAGGGGTTGGTACTGATGGCAGTGGAGTTGGTTCCGACACCAGTATGACCTGCTCATCCCGATTTGTAGAAGTGGTTTCCTCCCTGGATATCAAGGTTGGAGGAAGGTGGTGCTGTTACTGTGGTGTATAATCCAAGCCCGAGGTCTACTAAACATTATTTAATATCTAAAGATTGGCCATTCCAAACTGCTCTCCTCCACATGCTTGCGAAGCCCCCGGACAAGCACGCACCCAGACACGGCCAATCAGGCTGAAAAATACAAGATAAATCCAGGCAGGCCAGTAATTTTCCAGCATGCAGCTCCAGGAGACCTCCAGGCTAGTACACTTTAAACCTAAATTACGTATGCATCAAGCATACAAAAGATTCTCTGCCCCGAAAAGGCTGCTTGACGAGATTAGCGCTTTCGAATAGCCAACTGTCAAGCACTCTCCATTTGCATACTGTCTGCGCTATTGACAGCGCCATCAAAATCCAATCATTCTAAGTATTGACCTTTCGGAAGCTTTGTCTCCAACCCGAAAACCATTGTTTTCCCTGGGAACGGACTACCCTACAGGCATATTTTCCCTATAAGAACCCCTGGTTCTGAGCGCTTCTTCGGATTGCTCCTGGCTTCCATCCTGCCTTGCTGCCACTCTGTTTGCCGAGCCTTCCCCTCAGCTTCCACATGCTGAGAATCTCCACTCCAACTGACTTTCTTCTGGCTACCCGGGCTACAGGATCAGGTGTAGTATCTCCCCTGAAAACTCCTTCTTGAAATCCCTATTGAATTTCTTGCCTTTACTTTCTTAGGTCTGTGTGAGTGAGTGCGTATGTGCACAGTGACTGTCTTTTAAATAAAGAAAACAATTGTAATTTCATTCTGTTTGGTTTTTGACTTGGTCTGACCCCATAAACATTGGGTAAAAGATCTTGCTAAGTTGCCCTGCCTCTTGCATTGCTACAGCTTGTGCTCTGGCTAATTCCCATTCCCCATAATTTGGAGCACATTGAGGCATCCCCCACAGGACCCCAGAAATCAGGGTAACAGTGCTACACCTTTTTCTTTTTCTTCTTGGAGATGCTGCCAACTTCTGTGGGAGATGGTGTTCCTGTGAAGCTGTAGACTTTGTCGCATCCCCAGCCTGGGATGGCAGAGTCGGTGGAGATGTAGGTGACAGTCAGATCATTTCCTTTGGTATCGCTGATGGAGTGGTTGTGGCCATGGTTCGTCTATGTGAAAATTCTGTCAAAGTCTTCAATGTCAAAGGGGAGGGCCTTGTTATGGAATGTAGAATCCTTTGTAAGAAGGCTGAAGTCAATTTTAGTATTGATGTCATTACCGATACAGCGGGATGTCGAGAAGCTGTCAACAAGGAGGCTGATGCCATGTAGAGAGCTGTGTTGGTGGCTACCTGTTCCTTGATGCAGAGGGCTTGCTCCCAACAGAAGGATTTTAGACAGGAAGGCTCTGTTCTTCAATGTTTGGGAGGTAACTCCCAGCAAATAGAGCAAGCCTAGACATTGTGCCCCTCTCCCACATAATAAAAATACTCAGAATGAGCATCGGAGAGAGCAACCTTGTCTCCACAAGAGGCACAAAGTTTGAACAGTGAAGTGGACATGGAGAGGGGGAATGGAAATGTGTTTTTTTTTCCGCGAGAAGATAGAATAAAAGAGTAGAGATTATAATAAAGAAAGGAGAAAGGAGAGAAAGAGAAAATAAAGGAGGTTTGCTACTCAGCCAGAAGCTCCTAAGCTGCTAACCGTTCAATGGACAAAAGAAAACTGAGAGGGAAGTAGCTTGGTGGGCTCGAGCATGTTCAGTACGCAGTGGTGAGGGAGGGGTTCCCGCCAAACTAGTCAGCTCTAGAAGCTTCTAAAATTAGTTATGTGCAGGTGCGAAGACTCAATTGTGTGAGGCACAGAGATCATGAAGAAGTGATCACAACAAACAGGGGAGCTCTAGATGTGATTGTTTTTCATTGTTTCACTCTTTGCCTTGCTAGAAATTTGGGGAGCGAAGGAAAATTTCATTTCAGGGTGCAGAACTCTCATTTGGAAAGGCGATGCCCTTATGCCCCCTTTCCGTAATTACACCCATCCCTTGTCTATGGGTGCACCTCTGCCCTTTCTCCTGGTAGGAAATGCCAGAAAATGTAACTGTTGTGGAAAGAGCAAAACAGTTCTGAAGCTCCTGGCCCTAGGATGACAAAGGAGGCAGGAGAGGAAGGGAAACTGCTGGCTTCTTGCCTCTCAAATCCTCTCACCCAGAATGGTAACAGCTGGCCAGCTATGTTTCTTGATCCTAGCGATTACATCCCAATCAGGACCCACAGAGAAGAGGGGGTGGGCTGAGACAGGAGGATACATCTGACAGAGAGAAAAGAGAGAGAGTGCACAAAAAAATAATTCTCCTCTCTGTAGGACAGGACCAGAGAGCAAGTGTGATGTAGTGGTTTGAGTGTTGGACTACAGCACTCAGGATTCAGTTCCTTGCTCAGCCATGGAAATCCACTGGGTGACCTTGGGCATGTCAGGATGCAGGGCTCCTGCCATAATGTATCTGCTGGATGTGTATTAGAATGTATCAGGTAGTCAGGGTAGGGAATGCCAGAGCACTACAAAGTATTGAATGCTACTATCAAGATCAGAATGGGGCAGGGGGGACAAAAGCATCAAAAGGTGTTGTGAGAACTTGAAGGGTTCAGAAATAAGGGGCAGGAAACATGTTCCAGTCTCAAGGATGAAAGACGAGTAAACAATTGCAAGTCTGGGAAATGTCTAAGGATGTGGGGTGATGTTAAATTTATGATCCTCTACAATCCCAGCTTTGCTCGTCTGAATTTGTGCGTGAAGGTGTACATGAGGGATAGCAGAAGATTCTCAGTTGCCCTTTCATTACTATGATTAACAAGAGTATTAACTGCTTCTATTGGCATATTATATGACTAACCTCTGGTTTGTTAACTTGTGTATGAAACTATTATTACTGAAATTGGGAGTACAGTTGTGACAACAGTGATAGCCTTGTTTATGTACATTATAATAGTTATACACTGCCCCAGTCATCCATACAGCCGACAGAAGAGTTAGATAGGAAATAATAAGTAATCAGTCTTGAGTGAAATACCAACCTTGCTGATGTATGTTTTATTCTACTTTCCTAATCAAGAAAAATAGTATAAAAATGTGAAGCTTGAAGAACAGAGTTAACCTACTGGACCACTACTGCTAGTAGGTGGGACCGAATGCAGTTCTGATTATCAACAGAATCCTTTTGGCCAAAGAAAACTCTTTTATGTGTATTTTACTGTACTACATACTTTGTGTGGCTGCCTCGCTCCCTACCCAGTTTCAGCGCTCATCCCAACTCCGTGTCCAATCCATTCAGATATGGGGGGTGAGACATTTCAACCTGCTCATAAAGGTATAAAATCTGTGAACACCATGTATGTTTCAGTTTCAGCAACTTCAGAAGAATTGTGCTGTGTTGCTTGCTTTACTACAAATAAACACTAATTCAGAGTGGAGTCGTGGATTGCAAAGTTACCCAGGGCAGGACAGGGCGTGGCACACCCTCTGAGTTCTAGAAAGCCCCATGACAGAGTTGCTTTGAGGTCACCATAATAAATCAGAAATGACTCAGAGGCACACAACAACAACAAACAGGGGACCGGTGTCACTCCTGAAAGTTAGGACATACAGGTGTCTGTGCGTCTTTTCAGGTATGTGTCTGTGTGTGACAGGGACCGAGGAAGGAGGGAATTAAAACGTGAATGTGTTGCAGGAGTCTGAGTGATTAAAAAAAAATAAAATGGAAACCAATTCTCCCTGCTCCAGAGATTAGCAATTCCAGCTAAATCCATCTCAGCCAATCTGACTCTTTAATTAACAGCCTGGTCCCATCTAAATTCTGGAGCGTTCCCTACGTTACAGCCCTTTGGGATTTGAGGCATTTAGATCCAAACATAGATACACATCCCTTCTCAGTTCCCAGTATGCAAATAGGCTAATTGCTGTTCTGTTAAAATGAAATACTCTTGTTGCAAGAGACAGAGAGAGGGAATGAACCAACACCCCAACAGCATGGCTGAACATAAGGCACCAGTGTTTCAGAGATCCTTGCACTTCGGAAACTGCATCAATACAACTCTTCAGCTTAGCTGAACAGAAAAGAGTCTGCACAGGGGAAGCTATTATGCAGTTTTCTTGCCGTTACCTCCCTCTGAGGCTGAGAGAATGTAACATGCTCAAGTTGGTTTCCATTACTGACTGGGATTTAACCCCGCACTTCTGGAGTCCTAGTCCAACAGTCAAACCACTATACTATGATAAGCTGTCCACCCCATCTCACCCTATATGCAGATAATTAAACAACCAAAATAAACAAATAAGTAATAAGAAAAAGAATAGTAGACGGTGGTGGTGGTACTATAGTTATTGTTTATTCTCACCCCACCAACTGCTAGAAAGCAGAATCCTGGCAGGCCTTCAACAGACACAACATAAACCATGACAAGCATTTGAAAATACAAGAATGCATCTAAAAATTCAGTGCGCATGATTTGAGCCCCCTGTTTTAAATACTAAGCGAAAATCCTGTAGCGCTAGTGGAACTGTGCCACTATCCATTTAACTCTCTCCCAGAGATCTAAGAGATTGGCCAGCTGTGACAGGATGGAAGCTTTGGGTGCTAAAAGATTCATTTTCTGGATGAATGGCAAAAAGGTCACCGTTATTCGGGTCTAAAGGGATATCCTCCCTGTCTCAGCTTGAGCTCTGAAACCACTGACTGCAATTCAATCATGTCTTCTTTATCACACTGTCTTGCTGTCATTTGTCTCTGTGTGAAGAGTGCTTCAAAAAATTCATCTGTCTCTTCTAAGGGAAGCTGCTAACATCTATTACTTCCCGCTGTACAGATCATGCAGCTGTTAACACTAAGTATGGAATTTCGCACCTGATCTGGGCACTTCAGTAACCTCAGCTTTCGTTTAAAACAAGGGATTCCAGTCCCTATAATTTCTTTCTGTGTGGATTCTTTAGCTGTACCATGACAATTACACAATTATGGCAACGAGTCTACATTAAGCAAACCCAAAACCTCTGTTCTTATTAAGAGTAAGTACAAGGGTCTTACTGAAAGTAAAGCCTGTCTGCCATTTTCTCTGAAACTGTTAATCCAAATGTGTGGCTATTTCACCATCAGGTAGAGTAATACTTCGATAGTGTATTTCTGCATGGCAGAATGTGATTGGACTCCGTGGCTCTTGTGGTCTCTTCTACAATTCTATGATTCTATGATTTCCAGTATAACCGTCATAGTTCTAGGTCCTTAAGATAAGGTAGAGAAATGGTGATGGAATTTTGAGGGCCACAGATGGTGAGCAAGGGCTTCTGGGAGATAAAGGTTGATTGCCTTGCGGACAGCCCTTGCTGTCCCTCTCTGTGGAAGCAGAATATAGGCATACCTCAGTTAATAAAGCCTCTGACAGTCAAGCACCTTTTACAAGTCTTTTTACACTTGTTCAGCCCCCTTTTCACCTCATCATCTGTCTAGCTGGAAGGTTTTTGTTTTTAAAGCAAGATGGTGAAGAAGAAGTAAACAAACAGGTATTTGGTGCCAGGTGTCAGCAGCAGGTCAGTAGTAAATAATGCAATCAAGTTTGTCCTGGGAAAGAATGGCATTCTAATCTAGCAGACCTCACTGTAGCCGTGTGTGCCTCCCTAAAACTGGCAAGGTAAACAGCAGCTGCCGCCAGAATCCTTTACTAAGCATGTATGAACAGCAAAACAGAGAGAGATAAGCCTGTTTCACCAGTTCCCCACCATCACCACCACCACGCTGAAGAAGCACAGATCTATAAATCTGGCCAAGAAAATGGAAATCATAAGATATGAGGAGGCTGATGGGAAAAAAAGCTATCCCTGGATGCATTTTGGAAGAAGCTTTCACATGCGATAGAATTATAGAATTGTAGAGTTGGAAGTGACAACAGGAATACACCATCAAGTGGTCTCTAGAAGACTCAAAATGTTTCTGTTTTGCTTACATGACCTGGTTGGTTCACTTCACATGCATATTATTGCTATTGTATGCCTTCAAGTTGCTTCCAATTTGTGGCAACCTTAGGGCAAACCTATCACAGGGTTTCCTGGGACTGTATATGTGATGCAACCAAGTGGTTTCCACGGCCAAGTGGGAAATTGAATCCTGGTCTCCAGGGTCATAGCCCAATGCTCAAATGACTACACCGCACTGGCTCTCATGTTTTGGATTAAAAATGAGCTGAAACCTGAAACCATGGTTGACCCTGCTTAGTTTCCAAGATCAGACAGGATCTGGTGCCTTTAGGGTATGTCAGAACCTCTCTGGTACCAGATTTTTAAAAGATGTCATTTCCTGGAACTCACCTATTTCATTACTTGAGGTATACCTGTACAGTATGCCAAATATGCAAATATACGCTATTTGCCACAGACAGCAGCTTTTATTTTTAAGGCACAGATTGCAAGGATATGTTACAGATGAGCCTGTTTTTGCAAAAGAACAGGCATCCTCTTTGCTTTTTCTTCTGTTGGTTTCATCTGCTGCAGGCATGGTAGGCTTTTATCATTGCTGCATTATTTTGCTGAACATCATCTTTTTGTTGTTATAACAACATAAGCTGCCCCAAGCTCTTGTCTTGAATGAACAAAGTCCTAGGTATATGCTTTCCTAAATAAAGAAATTGGTCCCTCTGTTCTTAAGCATCCAGGAGGCTGTTCTACACAGGAGTTCCTGGGTTCACACAACATGGCAAAACACACAGTAGTGTAGGCACAGACCAAATGAAAGCCTGGGGGCCAGATGTGGTTTGTGCAGCTCCAGCCTTTCTTTCTTTCCTGGTAAAATAAAAGGGTAATATTGCTTCTTGACTGTGGAACTCCCTACCTAAGGCGGTTAGGGCTTCATCTCTTTCAAGCTTCCAGGGGCAGCCCAAACAGGGCTATTCTGCATGGCATTAAATGCTTGAAATAGCTATTTTAACTGTTTCAAAAAGTGGGTTCTAGGATTGTTTTTAGACTGCTTTTAGGAGTTTTTAAAAGAGTAATTTAATGTGTTTTAAAAATGTTTTTATCTTTGTATTGTTATAATTTGTTTCTCTATGTTCATTGCCTCCAGAGCCCTCATGGGCTGTGAGGTGATATGGAAATACTTTGAATAAATAATAATAAACCCTAGCAATCTCTCCTGAAAGCCTCTGGGGGGGGGGATCCATCCCTTAATTAGGTTTTAGCCCTTCCTCCCCAATATCATTATCATTATTACTGTTATTGCTGCTGCTACAACAATAACAATAATAATAATGAAAACACCAATTTTCCAAACCAGAAATGGACTTCTAGCCCATTCTGGGTTTCCCCCTGTATTTTTGGTAGTCTATGTGGGCCTAAAAGATATCAAATTGTCACTTGTTTGGGGAGGAGGGAGAAGGATAGGCAGACACAGTGGCAGGGGGCTAAACAGGCC
>CAOKZL010004537.1:0-25316 GCA_948472985.1 Iguana delicatissima
CCTCCAATCCTCCTCCTCCCAGCTGGCCCATCCCCCACATTTCGTACTCCGGTCCGCGGGCCACCCACCGAGGAGGTCGGTGAGGATGGAGTTTCCGAGGAGGAGGGAGAAGCCCATGCGGACCCAGGGCAGAAAGGGGGCCTGGAAGTCAAGAAGGCCGAGGAAGTTCATCCGGACGGAGGGGTTCCGGCGGCTCCAGATGTAGACCAGCGCAAGGGTGAAGGCCGGCTGAGGAAGAAGAGGCTGGCCAGGAAGCCACAGAGCTGGCGGCCACGGGGGGTCTGGGTCAGGGCGGGCGGGTGGGCAGAGAGGGGGTCTCGCAGCAGCCTCCAAACAGGAGGGTCTTCTGTCCCCTCCCCACCCACCACCCACTGGAAAGGGGACCCCAACGCGATACCATCATGAGGACACCCCCAAAGAGGAACACGAAGACCTTCCATCCACAGAAGGAGCCCTCCAGCATCCGGCAGTGGCAGTATCTGGGCAGAGCGGGGTTGAGGAAGCTGAAAACGGGGAAGGAAAGGGGGAGCGGGAGGCCCACGGGGAGGGGGTCCACGGGGAGAAGGCCCCACCACCGTTCACACCGTCCAGCCTGGGTGAAAGGGGACCAGCCTTTCCGAAAATGCTCACGTGCTGAGGGTTGAAGCAGGGCCTCCCCTTCCCCCCTCCCCACTTTTGACACCCCAAAGTCAGACTTCTTGGGGGGAAGAGGAGCAGGGAGGGGCCGTTCGCAATCCCTCGCACTCAGGCCACAGACCAGCACGGGCTTCCCAAATTATCCCCAGCGATGTGTCCCCCCACAGCACCTGTGATAAATAGTGCAAAAAAATTAAATATTTTGCTCTCTCACCATGCAATGCAAAAAAATTATTCCTCTCTTTTGAAGTGCAATCACATAAAATTATTCTTCTCTCTACCGATGCAATAAAATGAAATAACTCTGCTCCCTATAAATGCAATAATAAAATATCCTGCTCTCTGCCAAAGCAAAAAAAAATAAAAAAACAATTATTCCACCCTTTATCAAAACAGTAAGATATATAATTTAACCTACTATGTCACTGCAGTAATAAAATATTTTGCTCTGTAAATTCAATAAAATAAACTATTTACCTCTTCATTAAAGCAGTAAAATCATATACAAATGAACTGCCTCTGTTAATGCAATAAAAGGAAATTATTTTGTTCTTTATAAATGCATTAAAATGATTCTGCTCTTTATCAAAGCAAATAACATAATATGCAAATTAACCTACTGCCTGTCAGAGGAAGAAAATAAAATTATTCCGCTCTCCACAAATTGCAATGCAACACCCAGTCCTATAGGGGATGAGAGAGCAGGGAAGAGAGTCACACACTCTCAGCCTCAGAAGAGGAAAGGAAGCCACAAGAGTCCTCTGGATAATACATCTGAGCAAAAAATGTTGTGACTCAGATTTAACAATCCCACAACGAAATCAATATTTCTTGCAAGGCAACGGGGGTCCGCAAAGGGCAGTGGATCTGCGTTCAGGCGGAGACCCGGCAGGAAATTTTGGAAAGCTGAAGGGAAAAAAATGGGGATTGCCTTGATTTTCTCCCCCTTCAAATCTGCCACAAAGGTTCCTCTGAGCATGCACAGAGTGCCTGGGGAATCCTAAGACCATTGGGGAGGGAAGAAAAAGGTTGTGATCTGCATGTTGAAGAAGAAGTTGAACCCCAGGGGGCCGACAAAGAGGAGGATGGTCACCAGCCTCCAGATCCAAACAGAGAAAGAGAAAAAACAGGGGAGAGGAGGAGCCACCGCTCTGGGTTTTACTCTGAACTTCTAAGAAGCTCCCAAATGTTAGAAACCCCAAATTTCATCCAGAACTACCCAAACAGCAGAGGGAACACCAGAAGAGGCGACGGGGGTCCCCAGAAGGCATCCAATCCAACCCCCAAAGTGAGGCAGGAAATAAATCCAGAGGGAAAGGTGCGACAGCCCTGCCAGGTGGGCCGCCTGGACTCTGGCAGAAAATCTGGGGAAAGTGGACAGGAGGGGATGGGTCTGGGAGCCCCCAAGGAGAGATGAAGACCCCTGGGGCAGGGCAGCTGGGAAGAGGGGCCCCGAGGGGCCATCCAGGCCCAAAATGGGAGGACCCCCATCCTGCCACAAAGGTGGGGGTGGAAGGAAGGGCCCAGATTCTGTCTTTCTGCACTGGAAAGAGACAGGGAGGAAGTTGGGGGGCTCACCTGGAACTTCCTGAAGAGCAGACCCGGGTTCAAAAACAGCTGGAAGGGGGTTGCGAATTCAGGTTGCTTCCAGGAGGGAAAAATGTGGAGGAAACGAGAGAAAAAGGGGAGCCATCATTAATTCCCTGGAGGAACGGCAAGACTGCAAAGAGGAGGAAAGAGGGAAAGGGGGTCTTTGGGGGGATCACCCTAACATTTCCTTTCCCTGGCCGACCCCAAACCCTGGGCGGGGGCTGCCTCCCCTTTATAGGCCCCCATTCCAAGGCGAGGGGGAAAGGGGGAGGGGGAAGGGATGCACCCCCAAACCCAGCCAGAAGGAGGAGGAGGAGGTGGTGGAGGAGAAAGGGTCCCCTTGGGAGGAGGGGGTCCCCAAAGTGGGGAGAGGGAAGGGGGACACCCCCGTTCCAGGAAGCAAAAGGAACGACCAGGCGCTGTACTCCCAAACCTTCACCACCTCGTTCTCCATTAGCGGAGTGCTGGGGGTGACCGGGACCCCCGGGGAGAAGGAGGAGGGGCTGTACTCCCAACGCCCCCCACCGCAAAATCCCCCCTCCCAAGACCGGCGGGGGAGTGGGGCGCAGGGGGGTTCCCGGTTACCGCGGCGGCGGGAGTGAGGCCACGGGGGGGAGGAGGAGGGCAACAAATACCCAGAAGAAGGAACACACCCCTTCCGGTGGCCGCCTGGAAGTGAAGCCCCGCCCCCTCTCCTTATAAGGTCTCTGTGCGAAGCCCGCCCCGCTCCTCTAGCCTATCGCAGGAGCGGAGGGCAGGACGTGTGGAGAGCTGGGCCAATGGAGTCGCGGTCTCCGCCTCCCAGGTGGCTCGGATGCTGGGGGGGGGAAGGAGCTGAGTGGCGTCCTATTCAGCGAATGGGAAGCCTCTCCGGGGTCCATCCCTCTCGCCGTCTCTCTTGGGTCCGAGGAGGAAAGCCGGCAACCGACCGGCCAATCAGCGTGGGCACTTATTTGCATAAGCCGTCGCCGTGGTTACCGGCGCGAGCGAACGTAGATCTATTAAACATTGAAGAGAGCGCGCATCCGGGCATTTTCTGGATAGTTTCCGGGCTCAGTGTGGTCTAAAAAACAGGGATTATAGATTCACTCCCAAAAAAATCACTTTTCGTGTCGGCCTCACGTCCTAACGACAGCCCTGCGAGGAAGGACAAACCCATAGAAAGGCATTGGGGGGGGTTCTAAGGCTTATCCTGCTCTGTATGAATGCGAGGGACAAAAAAATACCAAAAAGTACCAAGGAAACAATAGAAAAAAGTGCAGTTGTGTTGACTATCCGTTCAATAAAATAAGGCAAAGCAAATGATGCTGGTCTTTTAAACCTGCGCTGATTTTCGTCCGCCTGTTTCGAAGCACTGGCGCTCGGTGGGCCCTGCCCCCTGGAGTCCCCCAACAACTATTGCCTGTAAATGCAATAAGAATAATTTACCTCTCTCTGAATCCCGTAAAATGAAATTGAATAAACGACCCTGGTCTGTAAGACTGCACTAGAATAAAATAGATATTTCTGCTGCCTACAAAAGATATTTGAGTGCAATAGATTATTCAGCTCTGTATACAGTAAAATAAAATTTAATTCAATAGGTTAAATTATTCTGGTCCGTTTGAATGCAACAGAATAAAGGAAATTATTTTGCTGTCTAGAAAAGAAATGAGATAGGGCATGTGGCTGGATAGCAGTAGGTGCAAAAGGGATGGAGGAGTCTTCATAGACCACAAGTTGAACATGAGTCAGCAGTGTGATGCGGCAGCCAAGAAAGCCAATGCAATTCTCGGCTGCATCAACAGGAGTATGGTGTCTAGATCGAGGGAGGTGCTGGTGCCACTCTACTCTGCTTTGGTTAGACCTCATCTGGAATACTGTATCCAGTTCTGGGCACCCCAATTCAAGAAGGACACGGTCAAGCTGGAGCAAGTCCAGAGGAGGGCAACCAAAATGGTGAGGGGCCTGGAAGCCATGCCCTATGAGGATAGACTTAGATCGCTGGGGATGTTTAGTCTGCAGAAGAGAAGGTGAAGAGGGGACATGATAGCCATGTTTAAATATCTGAAGGGATGCCATGTAGAGGAAGGAGAGGGCTTGTTTTCTGCTGCTCCAGAGACCAGGACAAGGAGCAATGGATTCAAGCTGCAGGAAAGGAGATTCCACCTGAACTTCAGGAAGAACTTCCTGACGATCTGGGCTGTCCGGCAGTGGAATCTGCTGCCTCGGAGTGTGGTGGAGTCTCCTTCCTTGGAGGTTTTTAAGCAGAGGCTGGATGGCCATCTGTTGGGAGGGCTTTGAGGGTTTTCCTGCATGGCAGGGGGTTGGACTGGATGGCCCCTGGGGTCTCTTCCAACTCGACATTTCTATGATTCTATGATTCTATGACCAAGTAGATAAAGGGCTGGTAACCATGAAGTCCTGTGTGGAGCTGCGTAGGAAGCTAGTTGAGAAGAGAAGATTACGAGGTGACATGATAGCTGTGTTTAAATATTTGAAAGATGAAGCAATATTAAACTCAAGAATATGCATACTCATTTGAAACATACGTCATTAAAACATACCCACACTAATACAATCGTTGCCAATATATAGTGTGTTTGTTAGATAAGACGGGACGTGCACAGTCGCTCCTCCAGTTCCCATCAAAATAGAGAAGTCTGTGCGTCTGCAGAAAGAAAGTCGGCAGGGTGCCGGTCTACCTTCCCTGGGAAGGGGGTTCCAGCGCCTAGGGGCAACCGGTGAGAAGGCCCTCCCTCTCCCGCGTTCCCACCAGGCGTGCCCGTGAGGGTGGTAGGACAGAGCCGAGGGCCTCCCCAGCAGATCCACACCAGTAACCCCCTGAAATCTCTGAGGACTGTTCCCCAATTTTTTATTCCGTCTATATGCTATTTTATTTTATTGAAGTTTAATCCAGACAGAACAGAGGGACTCCCGGTTGGTGAAAAGGCAGATCAGGAAACGGGGATTTGGCCTGTGGTATATCGGGAGGGGTCACGCTCCCGGGAAATCTCAGGTTCACAGCCCAGCCGCCCTTCTGGACTCAGCAAGGTAAAAACCAATGCAGCTGCTGTACCCATTTCTTGAGATGTCAGATCTGGCCATGGTTACACACAGCTCGATTACCTCATTATGGGACTACTACGAAGTGCTCTGTGAGGGGCTGCCTTTGGAAACTGTCCAGCAACTTCAGTGGGCCCAAAATACTGCAGCAGGGCTGCTGAGCAGGGCTGGTTACAGGGACCTCGGGATGCCTTTTTGAAATGACTTCCCTGGCTAGTGGAATGCAGGTTAGAATCCTAGCATCCTAGAATCCTAGAAATGTAGAGTTGGAAGAGACCACAAGGGCCGTCCAGTCCAACCCCCTGCCATGCAGGAAAACCCTCAAAGCCCTCCCGACAAGCGGCCATCCAGCCTCCGCTTAAAAACCTCCAACGAAGGAGACTCCACCACACTCCGTGGCAGCACATTCCACTGCCGGACAGCCCTGACTGTCAGGAAGTTCCTCCTGAGGTTCAGGCAGAATCTCCCCTCCTGCAGCTTGCATCCATTGCTCCTTGTCCTGGTCTCAAGAGCAGGAGAGAACAAGCCCACTCCCTCCTCGACATGGCATCCCTTCAGATATTTAAACATGGCTATCACGTCCCCTCTCAACCTTCTCCCCCTTAAAGGTTGTCACCTTTAAAGCCTCGTCTGGCTTTAAAGACAGTCTGCACTGACTGGAAGGCTGTCTCGCTCTCCGTCTCTTGAGTTTTACAATCTTTGGGGAAGGCTTTCTCTCCATCTCACCCCCTTCACAGGGATGTTTGGGGAGGACGTGGGAGGGAGCCTCCTCTGTGGCTGGTCCCGAGCTATGGAGGTCTCTCCTCTGGGAGGCTTGGTTGATCCCTTCTCTCCTTTCCTTTCCTTCCTTTGGCTTATAATTTTTGTGGCAAAGGATTTTTTCAAGGAGTGTTTTTTTCCCCGTTTCATTTTTTAAAAATCTGTTTCTATCCTTTCTTATAGTTGTGGACCTTCAAGTCATTTCTGACTTAAGGCAACTCTATCCCAGAAGCTAGTGTTTATTTTTGTTTTTGATTTTTTTGTAAACTTTTTTGAGAGGGCTTCATCCTTGTCTTCCTCTGAGGCTGAGAGAGTGGGATTTTTCCAAGATCATCTGGTTGGCTTCCGTGCCCAAGTGGGGATTCGAACCTTGGTATAGTCCAACGCTCAGACCACTACACATTGTTTTAACCTTGTATTTTTAATTGAACTGTCATTTAATTGTGTTTCAGCCTTCGTATGAATAATTGTTTAGACTATACCCTGGTTTTAAAATGGTTGTGCACTCAGTTTGTAGCAACAGAAGGAAGCTGAAGACGAAGGGGAAAAGTGGGAAGAGGAGAAAAATTGGAATGTTTTAAAAACAGGGAAAAATATGGGGGATGAATTGGGACCATCCCTGCCAAACGAGGATAGTTGGAGAGTATGGTGTCTATGCAGTGCTTTGACCTTTTCATCTTTCTTGTGGGGCTTCCCATGGGGAAAATAAAAACTTGGGGCATAGACACCAAATTAGGAGTGGTAGCTAACACACCAGAGGATGGGGTCAGCATTCAAAATGACCTTAACAGTTTAGAGAGCTGCGCCACAACTAACAAAAATGAATTTCAACAGGGAGAAATGTAAGGTGCTAAACTTCAACATAATAAACCAAATGGACAGATAAAGGATGGGTGACACCTGGCTTCATGATGATATATGAGAAAGGGATCAAGGAGTCTTGGTAGGCCACAAACTGAAGATGAGACAAGAATGTGATGCAGCAGCTCAAGAAGGCCAAAGTTATTCTCCGTTGCATCAATAGGAGTATAGAGTCTGGGTCAAGAGAAGCGGTGGTCCCACTCTGTTCCTTCTGTGCTGTCAGTATCTCCAGTGTGGTTTGTTTTAGAAACATTAGGCAGGGACTGTACTGGAGGGGTAAAGAGGAGCAGGAAAGACTCTTTCTGACCTGGGAGAGATTAAGAGGATTCACATGAGGCAAGGAAGTCTTTTTCTCCCAAGCCTGATCACATGGAGCGTTCTGGCCATATTGGGCCACTCAGGATCCTGGAGGACTGCGGCTTCGTGATCTACTCAAGTTTTCTCCATGGAGACTTGCATTCCTCTGAGGTGAGATGTTATTAAGGAAGGAATATAGAAAGGAAGTGGTTTGTGCAACATGTGCTACCTACTCTGCTGGCCATATTTCACAATTTCTTCCTTTACAAATGTTGGATTAGACTGTTAACACTTAGCAGTGCAAAATCTCACAAGCAGGACTCCCTGTATATCTGACTACGGATTCGGGTTCCTCTTAATTGGGGATGGGTTAAAAGAATTCTGACCAGGCAGTGAGATCTTCCCAGTTGGGCCAATCATCTTCTCCTGGCCTTTCTATGGCTCTGGGTTCTTGGCTTTGATGCTTGATGTTTCTGTGGTAAGCTCCTCATGATATTTTTCTCTTTTTCCTGAAACAGGTAACCTTTGAAGAAATCTTGCCAAGAAAACTTCATGGTAGCTTCAACCTAGGCTATCCCTAAGTATGACATGAAAAAATCTTCTGAACTTCAAGGAGTTCCTATTTCTGAGATTCTGAGGTCATATTTGAATCAGCAAAGAAAAAGAATGGAATATCCTGTACATGTAAATTCATATCCCAGAACCTGTAAAGGGGAGAAGCCATATAAATTCCTGGAATGTGGGAAGAGCTTCAGTGAAAGTGGACATCTGCATTCCCATCAAAGGACCCACACAGGGGAGAAGCCATATAAATGCCTGGAATGTGGAAGGAGCTTCAATCAGAGTGCACACCTGCGTTCTCATAAAAGGATACACACAGGGGAGAAGCCCTATACATGCATGGAATGTGGAAAGAGCTTCAGTAAGAGGGGAAATCTGTGTTCCCATCAAAGGACCCACACAGAGGAGAAGCCCTATAAATGCATGGAATGTGGGGAGAGCTTCAGTGTGAGTGGACATCTGCGTTCCCATCAGAGGACCCACACAGGGGAGAAACCCTATAAAAGCATGGAATGTGGAAAGAGCTTCAGTCAGAGTGGAAATCTGTGTTCCCATCACAGGACACACACAGGGGAGAAGCCTTATAAATGCATGGAATGTGGAAAGAGCTTCTGTCAGAGTGGAGATCTGCATTCCCATCACAGGACACACACAGGGGAGAAGCCTTATAAATGCATGGAATGTGGAAAGAGCTTCAGTTGGAGTAGAAATCTGCGTTCCCATCAAAGGACCCACGCAGGGGAGAAACCCTAATAATGCATGGAATGTAGAAAAAGCTTCAGTCAGAGTGATAATCTGCGTTCCCATGAAAGTACCCACACAGGGGAGAAGCCCTATAAATGCATGGAATGTGGAAAGAGCTTCAGTGATAGTGGACACCTGCATTCCCATCAAAGGACCCACACAGGGGAGAAACTGTATAAATGCTTGGAATGTGAAAAGAGCTTCAGTTGGAGTGATAATCTGTATTCCCATCAAAGGACCCACACAGGGGAGAAGCCCGATAAATGCATGGAATGTGGAAAGAGCTTTAATGTAAGTGGGAATCTCTGTTCCCATCAAAGGAATCACACAGGGGAGAAGTTCTATAAATACATGGAATGTGGAAAGAGCTTCAGTCAAAGAGTGTAGATCTGCACTCCCATCAAAGGACCCACACAGGGGGGAAGCCATTTAAATATCATGTGGGAAGAATATTTCACACTGTCAAAATTTAAATTCACATCAAAGAACTGATGCAGGGGAGAAACCATAAATGTATGGAATATGAAATATGCTTCTGTCATGACAGAATATTAGCTAAATAAAATAGTGATACACTGATAGTGATATATGCAACATTTGGATGTTATAGATTTTGTAGAAATATTTCCATGGACATTCTTATCAAATTTGCAGATGATGGGACAGTATCAGAATTTGAAATGATCTTGACAGATTAGAGAGATGAGCTAAAATTAACCAAATGACTTTCAGTAGGGAGACATGTAAGGTACTACACTTGGGCAGAAAATGTGAAGTGCGCAGAAATTCACCTGGCTTGACCATAGGATATATAAGGGGACCTAGGGGTCTTAGTAGACCAGAAGTTGAACATGAATCACCAGTGTGATGCAACAGCTAAAAAAGGCAATGCAATTCTGAACTAAATCAATAAGAGTAGAGTGTCTAGCACCAGGGGAGTTGTACTTTATACTGCTTTGGCCGGACCAACCTGGAATACTGTGTCCAGAGCATTGACTTAAAACTTTGGTAAAAGAAATTCTATTTAAAACTTTGGAACAACTTTCTGATTGTAAGAGCAGTCTGACAGTGGAATATGATGCCTCGGAATATGGTGGAGTATGGTGATAACAGGGAGACATAGGTGGAGCTCTACTGACACCAGACTGACACACGTGGAGGTGTACTGACACCAGGCCAACACGGGTGGAGCTGGGCGGACACCAGGCTGGCATGGGTGGAGCAGTGCTGACACCAGGCTGAAATGGGTGGAGCTGGGAAAACACTAGGCTGACACAGGTGGAGCTGGGAGGACCCCCGGCTGACAGGGGTGGAGCTGTGCTGACAGCAGGCTTACACACGTGGAGCTGTGCTGAGACTAGGCTGACATGGGTGGAGCTGTACTGACAACAGGCTGACAGGGGTGGAGCAGTGGCTGACACCAGGCTGACATAGGTGGAGCTGTGCTGACACCAGGCTGACATGGGTGGAGCTGGATGGACACCAGGCTGACAGGGGTGGACCTCTGCTGGCACCAGGCTGACACACGTGGAACTGTACTGACACCAGGCCGACACGGATGGAGCTGGACGGACACCACACCGACCTGGGTGGAGATGGGCAGAAACTAGGCTGACACAGATGGAGCTGTACTGACACGAGGCTGACACAGATGGAGCTCTGCTGACACCAGGCTGTCATAGGAGGAGCTCTACTGACCCCAGGCTGACATGGGTGGAGCTGCACTGACCCCATGCTAACACGGGAAGAGCAGTACTGAAAACGGGCTGACAGGGGTGAAGTTGTGCTGACAGCAGGCTGACGGGTGTGGACCTGTAATGACACCAGGCTGACGAGGTTGGAGCTGTGCTAACAGGAGGCTGACATGGGTGGAGCTGTGCTGACAGCACACTGACACGTATGGAACTGTGCTGATACTGGGCTGACACGGTGGAGCTTTACTGACAGCCAGCTGACATGGGTGAAGTTGTGCTGACACAAGGCTGACACGGGTGGAGCTGTGCTGACACCAGGCTGACACGGGTGGAGCTGTGCTGACAGCAGGCTGACTCGAGTGGAGCTTTACTGACAGCTGGCTGACATGGGTGGAGTTGTGCTGACAGCAGGCTGACGCATGTAGAGCTGTGCTGACACTAGGCCAAAACGGGTGGAGCTGTACTGACACCCGGCTGACACGGGTGGAGCTGTGCTGACACCAGGCCGACCGGGGTGGAGGTGTGCTGACAGCAGGCTGACGGGTGGAGCTGTGTTGACACTAGGCTGATATGGGTGGAGCTGTGCTGACACCAGGCCGACTGGGGTGGAGGTGTGCTGACAGCAGGCTGACAGGGGTGGAGCTGTGCTGACACTAGGCTGATACGGGTGGAGCTGGACTGACACCAGGGCGACATGTGTGGAGTTGGGTGGACCACAGGTTGACAGGGGTGGAGCTGTGCTGGCAGCAGGCTTACACGCGTGGAGCTGTGCTGACACCAGGCTGACAGGAGTGGAGCTGTCCTGACACCAGGCTGACATATGTACAGCTGTGCTGACCCTAGTCAGGCACAGGTGCAGCTCTACTGAAACCCAGCTGACACGAGTGGAGCTGTGCTGACACCAGACTGACACACGTGGAGCTGTACTGACAACAGGCCAACACCGGTTCAGCTGCGCGGACACCAGGCTGACAGGGGTGGAGCTGTGCTGACACCAGGCTGACAGGGGTGAAGCTGTGCTGACACCAGGCTGACAGAGGTAGAGCTGAGCGGACACCAGGCTGACAGGGGTGGAGCTGTGCTGACACCAGGCTGACAGGGGTGAAGCTGCGCTGACACCAGGCTGACAGAGGTGGAGCTGTGCTGACAGCAGGCTGACACTTGTGGAGCTGTGCTGACACTAGGCTGAAACAGATGGAGCTGTATTTACACCTGGCTGAAACGGGTGGAGCTGTGCTGAAACCAGGCTGACAGGAGTGGAGCTGTCCTGACACCAGGCTGACATGTGTACAGCTGTGCTGACCTTAGTCAGGCACAGGTGCAGCTCTACTGAAACCCAGATGACATGAGTGGAGCAGTGCTGACACCAGACTGACACGCGTGGAGCTGTACTGACAACAGGCCAACACCGGTTGAGCTGGGCGGAAACCAGGCTGACACAGGTAGAGCTGTGTTGACACCAGACTGACAGGGGTGGAGCAGTGCTGACACCAGGCTGAAAAAGGTGGAGCTGGGAAAACTCCAGGCTGACACAGGTGGAGCTAAGAGGACCCCCAGCTGACAGGGGAGGAGCTGTGCTGACACCAGGCTGACAGGGGTGGAGCAGTGCTGACAGCAGGCTGACATAGGTGCAGCTGTACTGACACCAGGCTGACAGGGGTGGAGCTGTGCTGACACCAGGCTGACACAGGTGGAGCTGTACTGACAGCAGGCCAACACGGGTGGAGCTGAGCGGATGCTAGGCTGACACGGGTGGAGCTGTGTTGACCCCAGGCTGACGGGGGTGGAGGTGGGAAAACAGCAGGCCGACACAGGTGGAGCTGGGTGTACCCCAGGATGACAGTGGTGAAGTAGTGCTGAAAGCAGGCTAACACACGTGGAGCTGTGCTGAGTCTAGGCCGACACAGTTGGAGCTGTACTGACACCAGGCTAGCACGGATGGAGCTGAGCAGACACTAGGCTGACACGGGTGGAGCTGTGCTGACACAAGGCTGACAGGGGTGGAACTGTGCTGACACCAGGCTGACAGGGGTGGAGTTTTGCTGACAGCAGGCTGACACATATGGAGCTGTGGTCACACTAGTCTGACACAGATGGAGCTGTACTGACAACTGGCTGACGTGGGTAGAGCTCTGCTGACACCAGGCTGACATAGGTGGAGCTGTACTGACCTCTGGCTGAGACGGGTGGAGTGTACTGACCCCAGGCTGATACAGGTGGAGCAGTACTGACAGTGCGTTGACAGGAGTGGAGCTGTGCTGACAGCAGGCTGACAGGGGTGGAGCTGTACTGACACAAGGCTGACAGGAGCTGAGCTGTACTGACACTAGGCTGACACAGGTGGAGCTCTACTGACAGCAGGCTGAAAGGGTGGACCAGTGGCTGACACCAGACTTACATGGAAGAAGCTGTGGTGACACCAGGCTGATACGGGTAGAGCTCTACTGACACTAGGCTGACACGGGTGGACCTGGGTGGACCCCAGGCTGACAGGGGTGGAGCAGTGCTGACAGTAGGCTTACAGACATGGAACTGTGCTGAGACTAGCCCGACAGGTGTGGAGCTCTACTGACACCAGGCTGACAAGGGTGGAGCAGTGGCTGACACCAGGCTTACATGGGTGGAGCTGTGCTGACACCATGCTGACATGGGTGGAGCTGCACTGACACCAGGCTGACACGGGTGGAGCTGCGTGGACACCAGGATGACAGGGTTGGAGCTGTGCTGACAGCAGGTTGACATGCGTGGAGCTGTGCTGACACTAGGCCAACACAGGTGGAGCTGTACCGACACCAGGCTGAAACGAGTGGAGCTGTTCTGACAGCAGGCGAACATGGGTCGAGCTGGGCGGATACCCGGCTGACACAGGTGGAGCTGGCTGACAGCAGGCTGACACGGGTGGAGCTGTGCTGACACGAGGCTGACAGCGGTGGAGCTGTGCTGACAGCAGGCTGACTTGTGTGAAGCTGTGCTGACACTAGGCCAACAGGGGTGGAGATGTACTGACAACAGGCTGACAGGAGTGGACCTGTTCTGATACCAGGCTGATACGGGTGGAGCTGTTTTGAAGCAGGCCAACACGGGTCGAGCTGGGCGGAAAGGAGTGGAGCTGTGCTGAAAGCAGGCTGACACGGAGGGAGCTCTGCTGATACTGGGCTGACACGGGTGGAGCTGGACTAACACCTGGCTGACACGAGTGGAGCTGTGCTGACAGCAGGCTGATATGGGTGGAGCTGTACTGACACCAGGCCGACATAGTTAGAGCTGCATGGACACCAGGCTGACGCAGGTGGAGCTGTGCTCACACTAGGCCGAAACGGGTAGAGCTGTACTGACACGAGGCTGACAGGGGTGGACCTGTGCTGACACCAGGCTGACACGGGTGGAATTGTGCTGACACCAGGCTCACAGGGGTGGAGCTGTACTGACACTAGGCTGACAGGGTGGAGCTGTGCTGACACTAGGCTTACACGGGTGGAGCTGTGCTGACACCAGGCTGACAGGGGTGGAGAAGTGGCTGACAGCAGGCTGACATGGGTGGAGTGTGGTGACACCAGGCTGACACGGGTGGTGCTGTACTGACCCCAGGCTGACACAGGTGGAGCTGCATGAACACCAGGCTGACACGGGTGGAGCTGCATGAACACCAGGCTGACACGGGTGGAGCTGCATGAACACCAAGCTGACACGGGTGGAGCTCTGCTGACACCAGGCTAATATGGGTGGAGCTGTGCTGACACTAGGCCGACACGAGTGCAGCTGTACTGACACCAGGCTGTCATTGGTGGAGCTGTACTGACTTCAGGCCTACACGGGTGGAGCTGTGCTGAAACCAGGCCGATATGCGTTGAGCTGTGCTGACAAAAGCCTGACAGGGTTGGAGGAGTGGCTGACAGCAGGCTGACATGGGTGGCACTGTACTGACACTAGGCCGACATGGGTGGAGCTGTACTGACACCAGGTTGACAGGGGTGGAGCTGTGCTGACACCAGACCGACACGGGTGGAGCTGTGCTGACACTAGGCTGACAGAGGTGGAGCTGCATGAACACCAGGCTGACACGGGTGGAGCTGCATGAACACCAGGCTGACACGGGTGGAGCTCTGCTGACACCAGGCTAATACGGGTGGAGCTGTGCTGACACTAGGCCGACACGAGTGCAGCTGTACTGACACCAGGCTGACATTGGTGGAGCTGTACTGACTTCAGGCCTACACGGGTGGAGCTGTGCTGAAACCAGGCCGATATGCGTTGAGCTGTGCTGACAAAAGCCTGACAGGGTTGGAGGAGTGGCTGACAGCAGGCTGACATGGGTGGCACTGTACTGACACTAGGCCGACACAAGTGGAGCTGTACTGACACCAGGTTGACAGGGGTGGAGCTGTGCTGACACCAGGCTAATACGGGTGGAGCTGTGCTGACACTAGGCTGACAGAGGTGGAGCTGCATGAACACCAGGCTGACACGGGTGGAGCTGCATGAACACCAGGCTGACACGGGTGGAGCTGCATGAACACCAGGCTGACACGGGTGGAGCTCTGCTGACACCAGGCTAATACGGGTGGAGCTGTGCTGACACTAGGCCGACACGAGTGCAGCTGTACTGACACCAGGCTGACATTGGTGGAGCTGTACTGACTTCAGGCCTACACGGGTGGAGCTGTGTTGAAACCAGGCCGATATGCGTTGAGCTGTGCTGACAAAAGCCTGACAGGGTTGGAGGAGTGGCTGACAGCAGGCTGACATGGGTGGCACTGTACTGACACTAGGCCGACACAAGTGGAGCTGTACTGACACCAGGCTGACAGGGGTGGAGCTGTGCTGAGACCAGGCTGACACGGGTGGAGCTGTGCTGACACCAGGTTGACAGGGGTAGAGCTGTGCTGACACTAGGCCGACACGGGTGGAGCTGTGCTGACACCAGGCTGACAGGGGTGGAGCTGTGCTGACACCAGGCTGACAGCGGTGGAGATGTGCTGACACCAAGGTGATGGGTGGAGCTGTGCTGACACTAGGCCGACATGGGTGGAGCTGGGAGAACACCAGGCCGACATGTGTGGAGCTGTGCTGACAGCAGGCTGACAGGGGTGGAGCTGTGCTGACAGCAGGCTGACACGGGTGCATCTGTACTGACACCAGGCTGACATGGGTGGAGCTGTTCTGACACCAGGCTGACACGGGTGGAGCTATACTGACACCAGGCTGACAGGGGTCGAACTGTGCTGACACTAAGCCAACACGAGTGGAGCTGCATGGACACCAGGCTGACATGGGTGGACCTGTGCTGACACCAGGTTGACAGGGGTGGAGCTGTGCTGACACTAGGCCGACACGGGTGGAGCTGTACTGACAGCAGGCTGACAGGGGTGGACCTGGGCTGACACCAGGCTGACAGAGGTGGAGAAGTGGCTGACAGCAGACCAACATGGGTGGAGCTGTACTGACGTCAGGCTGACAGGGGTGGAGCTTTGCTGACACCAGGCTGACAAGGGTAGAGGTGGGAAAACACCAGGCTGGCAAGAGTGGAGTTGAGCTAACACTAGGCTGACTCTAGAGTGGCCTGAGTGAAGCTGAGTGAACATCCAGATGATACGGGTGTAGCTTGGAGAACACCAGCCCAACACAGGTAGAGGTGGGCAAACACCAGGCTGACATAGGTAAGCAAATAGGTCTAAAAATATACTTAGGCAAATAAAGGTCTGCAAATATTGGTCTTCAGACACAGATATTCAAATATAGTAATGCAAATCCAGAACTCTGGATATTGGTCTCCAAATATAGGTCTTCACATATAGGTATACAAATGTAGACCTTCAAATATAGGTATGCAAATATACGTCTGAAAATAAAGAAATGCTAATATAGGTCTTCAGTTATAGATATGCACATATATCCTTCAATACAGGTACAAAAATATAGGTATGAAAAATAGATTTTTAAATCTTTGACTAGAGATCTTCAAATATAGGTCTGCAAATATAGATCTTTAAATTTAAGGTTGCAAGTATAGGTTTTCAAATATGGATAAGCAACTATAGACCTTAAAATATAGGTCTGCTCAGATAAGTCTTCACCTATACACATGTGGGGAAAAGGACTGCAAGTATTGGTCTCCAGATACAGATCTTCAAATACAGCCATGCTGAAGGACCTTGCTGCAGAGGCTGTCATTTCGTCTCTCCTCCCTGTGGAAGGATGTGGCCAAAAAACGGAGAGAAGAATAGTGGAAGTGAACAACTGGCTCCAAAGATGGTGCCTCCAGGAGCAATTTGAGTTTTTGAATCACGGTCTCCATTTCCACAAAGTTGTTCTTCTGGCAAGGGATGGCCTGCACCTCACAACTGTTGGCCGGAATGTTTTTGCTAAGTCTTGCAAAACAGATCAGGAGGTCTTTAAACTGAGTGTGACTGGGGAGGGAGACAGTATTATTCATGACAAGGATTCAGTGAGTGCTGCAAACAATAGCCCAAATGATACAGATAGAGAAGACCCGACGGAGTCTCAAGATCTGCAGGAGAGGCCCCTCTCTCAGTCCCACCTCCTTGATGGACATGCAGAGTGGGCCTCTCCAGTGGCCGTTGTAAGGTTATGGGACACCCTTCCCAGTGGGATCGGGCTGTCTCACTCCCTGTTGTCCTTCCACCCTTTCATTCGGAGCAGCCTGTAAGAACTAACTGGGTCTCAAGGGAGATGCTGGACTTATAATGTTCAGTGTATTCCTTAGGATGATCTTTAAAGGGTTTTAATGGTCATTCGTTAAGCCCATAAAAGCTCAATGAGGGGGATGGTTAAAGGTCTTTCCACACTTCCCCCCACCAAGAAGGTCTGTACTAGGACTCAGCAGAAGATGGAAAAGCTCACTGGCAGCTGCTCAGTTATTCCTTCCCTTTTAAAACTGGGAGCAATGGTTTATATATAGGATGACTTCTGTGTGTATGGGGAAAAGCTTGTTGGAATAAGACTGTTTCTATTTGCCTGTGGAAGGACAGCAAGGAAGGCCCTGTCTCTTGTTCCCACGAAACAAGTCTGAGCAGTTAGTGGGATAAACTGTTTGGAATTCTAAGGGGCTCGTAAAGGGAGATACGGGGGAAGGAACTGTTTGTCCTGATGTAAGTGCTGGTTTTTTTTCCCCTTTCAGGTCTAGGTCTGCTCCGAGGGGGTGGCTATGTAACTTCCCCAAAAGAATTGGGATTTCAGGCCGGAAGCTTCTCTACAACAAAGTCAGGATGGAGGATGAGAGGAACACGGCCGCTCTGGGCGAGGAGCCCTTTTTGCTTTTGTCGGTTAGATGCAAAGGGATGAATTAATGTTCTTGGTGTTTGTCACTCCACTCTTGGGATGATAGTCTGGGAATCCAGCCATGACCCCAGGCCCTGCTGTAGCATCCCTCAGTATGTCTGAAGCTGTGTTTTTCTTTTTTAAAGTAACCCTTCAGTTCTAGCTGGTGTGAAGCTGGATGAATTTCCACTGTCATGAATGGAGTGGCTTAGTCTTCTTTTCCTTCTGAGGCTCATTTGCCTCCAAAAGCAGAAGGAGAAAAGAAGCTAGACTTTTCCTGGACTTAATTCCTCTCCCTTAATGTCCCCTTTTTGTGCATTGGCAAAAATAAAAAGTTGTTAGGGAGAAAAACCTTGAATATTTACCTCCTTAATATTCTGGGCTTCTAATGTGGGATCTTCTTAAAAATTATGGAAGAATGATGCATAACTTCCATGCCTCTCCTGCTGTATTGAAGAATGTAGGTATGAGAAATAGTTGTGTCATTTTTCCTGTTCTGGGTATAAACATCAGAATGGCTTTACCTGTTTCCTTGGCCACCAGGCCATCTCAGGCCTCATTCATTTTCTACTGGATGATTATTTGTGTCGAGAGGGTCCCTCTTGTCTCCGATCAGGTTCTGGACTCAAATACGAATTGCTAGGGCTCTCCAGAAGTGGTCTGGACACCCGGCTCCCATGCCTGATGATGATAGACTCCCACTGTTCTCTTCAGCCCCAACATTCTGGGATTTGGGGAGCTCTGAACCAGTGATAACACAACAGGAGATTTCTGATGCTAATTCACAGCATTAAAAAGAATATACAAAAGATTAAAATGAGATTAAACTCAAGAAAATTAAAACCCAGTTGAAAGATACATCATTAAAACACACCCACAGTAATACAACCATTGTCAACTCTATTGCCAATCCTAGTGTTGGAAGAGGCTCCAGGGGTCATTGAGTCCAACCCCATTCTGCCATGCAGGAACACCCATCAAAGCATTCCCAACAGATGGCCATCCAGCCTCTGCTTAAAAACCTCGAAAGGAGGAGACTCAACTACACTCCGAGGCAGCATATTCCTCTGCCGGACAGTCCTGACCGTCAGGAAGTTCTTCCTGAGGTTCAAGTGGAGTCTCCTTTCCTGCAGCTTGAATCCCTTGCTCCTCGTCCTAGTCTCTGGAGCAGCGGAGAACAAGCCCGCTCCCTCCAGACCTTTCACCATTTTGGTCTCCCTCCTCTGGACATGTTCCAGCTTGTCGACATCTTTCTTGAATTGAGGTGCCCAGAACTGGACACAGTATTCCAAATGAGGCCTCACCAATGCAGAATAGAGTGGTACCATTACCTCCCTTGATCTAGACACCATATTCCTATTGGTGCAACTAAGAATCGTGTTGGCTTTCTTGGCTGCCGCATCACACTGCTGACGCATATTCAGCTTGTGATCTACCAAGATCCTTTTCACATGTACTGCTATCCAGCCACATGTCCCCCATTCTATACTTATGACATTTATTTTTTCTCCCCAAGTGCAGCACCCTACATTTCTCTCTGTTGAAATTCATTTTGTTAGCTTTGGCCCAGCTCTCCAATCTGTCAAGGTCGTACTGAATTTTGATCCTGTCCTCCGGTGTATTAGCAACTCCTCCCAGTTTGGTATCATCCACAAATTTGATCAGCATATCCTCCTCTCCTTCATCCTAGTCATTGATGAAGATGTTGAATAGCACTGGGCCCAGGACAGAACCTGGTGACACCCCACTAGTCACTTCTCTCCAGGATGAAAAGCAGCCACTCGTGATCACCCCTTGGGTTAGGTCGGTCAACCAATTCCAAATCCACCTAACAGTATCCCTGTCCAGCCTGCATTTTACTAGCTTCTTTGCAAGAATGTCATGTGGAACTTTGTCAAAGGTCTTACTGAGGTCAAGATATGCTGATATGACTTATTTCTGAGAAATCCATGATTACAGCACTGCTTTCTAAGTAATTACAAACTGACTGTTTAATGATTTGCTCTAGGATCTTTCCTGGAATTGATGTCAGGCTTACCGGGCGATAATTATTAGGGTCCTCTTTTTTCCCCTTCTTGTAGATGGAGATGACATTTGCCCTCCTCCAATCTGCTGGGACTTCTCCTGTTCTCCAAGAGTTCTGAAACATTATTGCAAGTTGTTCAGAAATGACTTCTGCCATTTTTTTTAAATATCCTTGAATGTCATTCATCTGGCCCTGGGGACTGGAATTCATCTAGTTTAACCAGATATTCCTGTACTAAGTCTCTATGTATTCTGTGCTGCACTTCCCTCACTTCCTCACCTGCTCCCCGTGCCCCAGGTTGGGTACTTCTATCCTTTTGGGAGAAAACTGAGGCAAAGAAGGTATTAAGTAGTTCCGCTTTCTCTCTTCCCCCCGTTATTAATTGGTCACCTTCTCCACGTAGTGATCCTATCGTTTCTTTGTTTTTCCTTTTGCTGCAGACATCTCTAAAAAAAGCCCTTTTTATTGTTTTTGATGTCTCTAGCAAGCCTGAGTTCATTCTGCGCTTTAGCTTCTCTGACTTTCTCCCTACATCTGCTGGCTATTTGCTTGAATCCCCCTTTGGTGGTTTCACCACTTTTCCATTTCCTGTACATGTTTCTTTTAACACTTAGCTCAGCTGAGAGTTCTTTAGTCAACCATTCTGGTTTCTTTAGACACCTGCCATTTGTCCTCCTTATTGGCACAGTTTTCAATTGTGCCTTCAGTATCTCACTTTTAAGAAACTCCCATCCGTCATGAACTCCTTTCTCTTTTAGTATTCTTGTCCATGGAGTTTCAGCAAGTAACTCCCTAAGTTTAGAGAAATCAGCTTTCTTAAAGTTTAGGATGCATATCTGGCTACACTTGGCTTCTTCTTCTGGATGACAAACTCCAAGAGAGCATGGTCACTCCTTCCTAAGGATCCCACCAACTCCACCTCATCAACTAGGTCATCCCTGCTGGTCAGGATCAGATCTAAAATAGCCGATCCCCTGGTCACCTCTTCCACCTTCTGGACCATGAAATTGTCTGCAAGGCAAGTGAGGAACCTGTTGGACTTTGGGGTCTGCAGAATTTGACTGCCAACAAATATCAGGATAATTGAAATCTCCCATTAACACAGCATCTCTCCTTTTTGAACGTGTGGTCATCTGCTCCAGGAAGGCCTCATCCAAGTCCTCAGGCTGGCCTGGAGGCCTGTAGCAAACCCCCACAGTCACATCCCTATTGTTTCTCACTCCTTTAATTCTTACCGAGATGCTCTCAACCTGGCTTCCCAGAGTTAAGTCATGGATTTCTTCACAGTTGAAAACGTCCTTGACATATAAGGCTCCTCCTCCTCCTTTCTTGTTTGGTCTGTTTCTGTGAAATAACTTATACCCCCTTATTCCTACATTCCATTCATGAGATTCATCCCACCAGGTTTCAGTGATGCCTATTACATCATATTTTTTTTGTTGTACTAAGAGATGGAGTTCATCTTGCTTATTGCCCATGCTCTGTGCATTAGTGTAGAGACACTTAAGACAATATGCCTTTCATGGAATTCCTGTTCTAAAGTTACTTTCTCTCTCCCTGTTGGTCTCTAGTTCTACTTGAAGGTTGTTTTATGATCTATCCTGAACCAGGGAGGACCGAGGGCCATCTTCAAATATATCTGCTTACTTATGGTGTCCTGTAGTTCCCCCAGCTCTGCCCTTGTCAGCCTAGTTTTCGCTTAGCACCACCCATGTCAGCCTGGAGTTGGCCCAGCTTCACCCGTGTCAGCCTGGTCTTCTCCCAGCTCCGTCCATGTCAGCCTGGTGTTCATACAGCTCCACCCGTGTGAGCCTTGTCTTCATAGAATCATAGAAATGTAGAGTTGGAAGAGACCCCAGGGGCCATCCAGTCCAACCTCCTACCATGCAGGAACATCCTCAAAGCACTCCCGACAGATGGCCATCTAGCCTCTGCTTAAAAACCTCCAAGGAAGGAGACTCCACTACACTCCGAGGCAGCAGATTCCACTGCTGGACAGCCCTGACCGTCAGGAAGTTCTTCCTGAGGTTCAGGTGGAATCCCCTTTCCTGCAGCTTGAATCCATTGCTCCTTGTCCTGGTCTCTGGAGCAGCAGAAAACAAGCCCTCTCGTCCAGCTCCACCCGTGTCAGCCTGGTGTTCGCCCAGTTCCACCCATGTCAGACCAGTAGGTGTGCTCTTTTTTTTCCAGTTGTGAAGTGGAAAATTAAATTTGGGTGTGATATTGATGGAAAAACCAATTAACCAAGTACAAAATACTAGAAATAATGGAATTAGGATGCTTTTTAAGCACCACAGCTCCTGTTTGTTTCTTATGTCAAATCCAACAGACATTTTGGCCCTCCAGCTACCCATATGGGTTTATGAAATGACGGTGTCACTTCTGCTTCATTTTCCTTTGCACTGATTTCATTCAGACAATTGTACGGTTGGTTTTGTCTTTCAGAGGACTCACAATCTTGTTCATGTTTATTTTTTCCGGTTCATGTTAAAACTCATAAAAATTATTAAGAGACAGCATGGGTTTCTCAAAAAGAAGTTGTACCAGGCTAATTCTATTCTATTTTTTAAAAGTTTTGTAAATGAGAGAAATGCTGTGAATGTAGTGTGTCTTTGAGCAGTACAGTTTGGGTCAAGGTTTCTCTTGCTATTTTTGCAGACTGCTGGAGCAGATGGATTTGTAGCTGGTTTATAGCCTTAACTACAAGCACATGCTACGCATTCCTCTTGACATAACATCAGTCCACTACAAAGAGAAGGGGGAAAAAACCCTTAATCCCAGCCATGTCTCCCTGGGGAAGGATGTATTTTTATATCAGACAACATATGCAAAACTATTAGATACCAAACCACAAGTTTTATGCTTCTGCATGCAAGAATTTTTTTAAACTCTTTCCACTTCAAACTTAGCATGAAACAGATTTAAGTTCTTTCTCATGGACTGGCAAGGTGAAGAGCCAACTTTTCCTGAGGGTCACCTGTAGAAAGAATGGCCAAACCAGGCACAGGGATACACTGGTGGCATGTGATTCATCTGACTCTTCCTTATAAATGTAGGACTATGTATTTTTCAAAAAAACAACAACAAACAAATCATGTGTTATGTTATTTGAGAATCAAATTTCATTAAAGAGATTTTCTACCTCTGGATTTTCCCCCCCAAAAGTGTTTCCTGTTGTGGAGAAGTTATAAGAAATACAGCACACCTTAGTTAATGAAGTAGATGCATCCCTGGAGATGACTTGTTTAAGATAAAATCTGGTACCAGAGGCAGATATAACATGGAAAGTATAGGGAAAGGGTTGTGGCCAACAAAAGAAGCAGTTCAGCATGTATCAACAAACTTTTTATTCAAAATATGAGCACATGGTCAATAAAACCACCCACTGAGGGAAGCCACGGCTTCTTCTAATATGCATACAGGGACAATTTTTTCTTTCAAAAGCAGACCTCATACACCATCTTCTTGATGGTGATGGCAGCTTAAAAAGTATCCTGCAAGAAAAAGAATCAGAAAGAAAACAGATTACTTAAGCAGGGTTCACTGTGAGACGCTTTGTTAACTGAGGCATGCCAAGTACGGTGCTGTGCTGGGAGATATTGCTACCCTGTATGTTGGGGGTCCTGGGAGGGGTGCCCAAATAACCAAATAAAACACAAGATGGGGGAATTAAGCTAGAGCACTCTCTCAAGCTAATGAGAGGCAGGGTAACTTTAGCTAGGATCTTTTACCCTATGTCTACGGCTTCAGGTCAGAGAGCAGGCAAACCAGCTTAAAGATAACAAAAATAACAGTTTTATTAAGAGATAAACAACAAATAAGACAACACATGCACTAGCTAACTGAGAAACAGAAATGAGGAGTTTCAAGGGAGTGGGTAATGCGACATCTTTTCACGTAGTCCTGGAAAGAAGCGGGGATTGCAGAAGCAGCAGCTCAGTGTGGCTTGTTGAGGGGAGCTCCTTAGACAAACCGGCAGCAAGGCTTGATGGATCCGAGGTAGTCCCGAAAAGGGGGGACTTTTTGTAGGGTGGATAGTGCCTACCGGCTATGCCATGCTTGGTGAGAACAAAGGGATTTTGGAGCTGGACAAAGGGAGTTGGAAAAGGTGAAGCTTGCAGGATGAGCTTAACGCTCGACGACAGTAGTACGGCCAGGATGCAGATGGCTCAATAGAAAGGAGTTGCTCAGCTCTGAGCCACACGTCTTTTGTACAAGAGTCGCGCTGAGCAACGCCTGTTTGCAATGAGGTATTCCCTGAAGCAACGGAGAGGCTCGAGTTGCTTGCCTCAATGGGGTCTGGAATGTAAAACCATTAACGGCCGCGCCTAGTACGTGCTCGTCCGGGGGACTCTTGCAAACGTGGAAAAGGGTGGCAAAGAAAGGTCAAGTAAAGGCCGAATTATATGATATCAAAATGATATCTAGTGCTCTCACCAGACATAACTGGAATAACAATATTACCAGCTAACAGAGAACCTGGTTTTCTCTACAGCAGAAAAGTGAAATGAGGCTGGATAGAGATTCTACAGTTGCTGTATTATTTATAACACTAATTTCTTCATTATGTTGCCCATTATTATTCACTTCCCTGAGTTACTTGATGTTTAATCAATATTCTGCAATCACTGAAGCTTTTTCCTCAATCCTGCATTTCTATGGCTTCTCCCTTGTGTGGTTCTTTTGAAGTCAATGTAGATATGCACTGAAACATAAGCTGTTTCCACACTCCACGCATTTATATAGCTACAGATTGATAGATATAAATATACACTCGCTTTGTATGTATAGGATGTATACTAGTTAGTTAGACAGACAGACAGACAGACAGATAGTACATGTATAAGCCCGTGCTGGTCTGTGGCCTGAGTGCGAGGGATTTCGAATGGCCCCTCTCTGCTCCCCTTCCCCCCAACAGGACTGACTTTGGGGTGTCAAAAGTGGGGGAGGGGAAGGGGAGGCCCTGCTTCAACCCTCAGCATGAGAGTATTTTCGGAAAGACTGGCCCCCTTTCACCCAGGCTGGACAGTGTGAACGGTGGCGGGGCCTTCTCCCCGTAGGCCTCCCACTCCCTCTTTCCTTCCCCATTTTCGGCTTCCTCAGCCCTGCTCTGCCCAGATGCCGCCACTGCCGGATGCTGGAAGAGGGCTCCTTCCGGGGACGGCTGGCCGACTTCGTCTTCGTGTTCCTCTTTAGGGGCGTCCTCATGATAGTATCGCGTTGGTGTCCCCTTTCCAGTGGGTGGCGGGTGTGGAGGGGGACAGAAGACCCTCCTGTTTGGGGCTGCTCTGGGGCTCCCTCTCTGCCCGCCTGCCCTGACCCAGACCCCCGTGGCTGCCAGCTCTGTGCCTTCCTGGCCAGCCTCTTCTTCCTCAGCCAGCCTTCACCCTTGTGCTGGTCTACATCTGGAGCTGCCGGAACCCCTCCGTCCGGATGAACTTCCTCGGCCTTCTTGACTTCCAGGCCCCCTTTCTGCCCAGGGTCCTCACGGGCGTCTCCCTCCTCCTCGGAAACTCCATCCTCACCGACCTCCTCGGTGGGTGGCCCGCAGACCGGAGTACGAAATAAGGGGGATGGGCCAGCTGGGAGGAGGAGGATTAGGAGGTGCCGCCATGGCTTCTACTCCACTTGGCCTTTCTGGGGTTTCGCCGGGCTCCTTCACGCCCCAATTCCGCAGGGGGATGAAGTTGGTTTTTCTGGAAGCTAGATCCAATTCCTGGGGGGTCCATTCATGAGGTTCCATTTCCCCCCATCCCGCAGGCTTTGCCGTGGGCCACCTCTACTATTTCCTGGGGAACGTTTTCCCCAACCAGCCTTGGGGTAAG
>CAOKZL010004538.1:0-25204 GCA_948472985.1 Iguana delicatissima
GCTACTTTGCAGTTCTGACTCGGCCCTTTCCCATTCTCCATACTTCTGCTGCCAACATTTCTTACCAGAATGTCACAACTCCGAGCCCTTGCCCTGTGCTGTTTATGGGGTGAGGAACAAAACTTTTCCTCTTAACTGCTGACCACTGACATTATTCATGGAGTTCTGCTGTCGTCTTCCACAAAAGGATTCTCACCATACATCACCTCTCACTTGGTCCCTGCATATGCCAGTTGGACCATCTATTCTGCTGTCCTCTTCCACATCCACCACATATCCACATCCTTCTCTGACTGTCTTCACCATCTGTCCAGATTTTCTCGCCTATGCCTCTTCTGCCCACACTGGGCACATTGGCACACTCCCAGAGACCCTCTTCCTCTTCTGGGGTCTCTTACCACCTTCTCATCTTCTGACCTCTACCTTATTTTGGATTTTACAAAAACTTACAGCTCCCAGTATTCACAGGCGGTCTCCCATCCAAGTACTAACCAGGCCCGACCCTGCTTAGCTTCCGAGATCAGACGAGATCGGGCGTGTTCAGGGTGGTATGGCCGTAGGCTGCTGAGCTGCTCCTCTTTGCCCTCTTCAGCCCCTTGCAGCTCCTGGACTTTTGGCTGCCCTGCTAGCTTTTTCTGTCAGCCGCTTGACTCTGCTGCATTTTATTTTCTCTTCCGCCCGGTTCTAAAATTCCAAACATCAGACGAACTAAGGAAGGGAGGGGTGAACCCCCCCTTTTCTGGACTGACTCCTCTGTTCCTGCTACTTATTGTTAGGCTTAATGGTGCCCATACCTTCCAGTCTTCGCCGCTCATGGGGGAGAGTATGCCACCTATTCCCTCTCTCTCTCAGCCTCGGCTGCATCCTCTCAGCCTCTGCTGGTTACATCCCTTGGGCAGTCTCTGCTGCATCTGCCGCCACTTCCATTCTCCCCCCCATCTGTCTCCTCAGGGGAAGGACAGGCAAACAGGCATGCAGGCACCTGAGTAAAGAAACCGGTAGGGTGAAGCATGGCTGTCTCCTGAAGAGCTGCCGCTGCAGCTTCAAAGCCTCTGTGGGGGCTCTACTTCTCTGTTCTTTTGCATTGGAATTCCCAAGGGTTCTTGGGGGGCAATTTATTCAGGTACTACAATTCCCATGTGTTCAAGATTCCTATGTCAACTGCTTCTCCAAAAACTCATTGTCAGATAGAGTTTTGCAGCTTTTAAGTCCATCATTCCTGAACTTCCCCCTTCTCCTCCTCCTTTCTATTTGTTGGATTAGAAAGGGCTGGCCTCCCAAGCTGGGTTTTTTTTTTTTTTTTTGCTTTCACCTTGGGCCCATTTCTAAAATTGAAGGCATCTGTGGGGCTCAGGGGATGTGTCATTTCCCTTTCCCCTGCTGGTAATATGGGATGTAGGCTTTTCAAAGTTCCTGATTCTTGGGAATCTGCATATTTGTCACCGGAGGAGGAGGAGGTACCGGGGGGGGGCTTGTATTTCCACAGACTGTTGATTGATGAAGGGATTCGTTGAGCTTCCCAGTAATATCTTCCCCCAGGGGTCTTTAGTGTTGGCTGGTTGCATAGGTGGAGGTCCAGTGGCTTGTGCCGCCATAGGGGCCACTTGGACTTCTGCTGCTGGCACTACTAGAACCTCTTCTGCCTGTACCTCCTGGTTGTAAATTGCTGGAACATATGGCGGGGGTATACGTAGTTCTTCGTGTTCCTCAGGGGGACTATCTAAAATTATGGGACCTCTTCCAAATTTCTTCTGAGTCTTATCCACCACTGCATACACAGCCTTAAGTGATGGTGAATAGATGGGAATTTGCAAACTGACAGCTCATTAAATATTCACTGAAGTTTCCTTTCTCCCTGTAACCAGACTTACTTCTGTCATTAAGGGGGAGAAACTGCCTGTCCCCCCCCTTTCGGTGTTACTTGATTCTAAAAGGAGCCTTGAGCATGAGTTTTCAAACTTTCCTGCTGCCAGTCTGGGCATTAAAATTGCAAAATCAGGCTCCTCGCTTCAAGAGGTGGCCAAAGAAGGCTGTCAGGTTTTTTCTTTCCTCTTTCAACAGGGAGGGTCGAGGGGGAATTCCTGGTGAGCGCAGAGTTCTCTTTTTTCTTTCCTTTTCAGATGCAGCTTTTAAACAATAGAACTCTGTAAGCTGAACTCTGCTCATTGAATTGTTATCTTTGCTTAGAAATGTTGCAAAAGTACTAGAGGAGAATCTTTTCCAACTCCTGGTATGACTCTCATTATTCAATATCAAGCCTCCCTTCTCCTTTCCACTATTTCCTTGGAAACTGAGCTGTTAATTGCTGGCCCATTAAATCTCCATTAAAGAGGTCAGACTTGGTCCTAGAAAACCCCTTACTTTCTATCAGGCTGAAACGCATTGCCCCCACTGCCTGAATTGCAAAATCAAGCTCCTTTTTTTCCCCTCTTACACTTAGAGAAAACAATGAGATTCTGCATTGCTTCCTCACTATTTCTCATTAACACTTGAGGTTTTGCACTGACTTAATTTCTGCCATTTCCCAGCCTCTGGTTGAGTTAACTTCTGGCTTAAAACAACAAATGACTACATGGTTTACTCCGGAGAGCCCAAGGAGGAGGGGTTTCAGGAAATGGCTTCAAACGAGAGACAACTAGAGAGGAAACAAACCATTTTTCCCCACACTACAGCAGCAATAGTAAAGTTTCCACTAAATCCTCTTTTAAAATTCTTTAACATACAGCCCAGAGGAGTCTGCCGGCTCTCTCCCCCTCCTATTTCCTCCCAAGTTCCAGACAAGACACAATGGGAATGGGATTGACGCACGGGTGAAGGGGGTCCCGTGCACCCACACAAAGGGGTTTTGACTCCAGTCACTCTAATACCGACCTAGCCACCTGGACAATCGACAGCATCGACGTAGGAATTGCGATATTCACTCAAATCATACACGCTTCTTTCATTCAGACGAACAACCTCCCATCAGGCTCATTAAACCACAACTGAGACGTCTCATTTATTATTCCACCATACCAAGAGTTTTCGGGGTTTCGCTCTCCACTGCTGAGAGGTACTCGGCCGAAACTCGGGGAGTGATCGGTTCCCCCTTCCAAACATAAGGGGGGTTTTACTCACCAAAGGGCCATGGGAGGCTTGGTTTCCAGCTGTAACCCGAGGTCCATTGACTGGATCATTGTCGCCAGGAACGCCACCACTCCCCCAACCAAACCTCTTCGACAAAAGGTCGAGGGCACCCTGGGTTTTGTCAAGGGAGGGCCGCAATCCCCGACGTCCAAACGTCCATCAAGGGGGACAGAATAGCCCCTTCCCCCGTTTCCCGGCCAATGCACCAGAAATGTTGTTGCCAGAAAAGAGACGAAGACCAGGTTTTCAGGGAAAAATCAAAAAGCCTTTTTATTTTTCCAATCACTTGCGCAAGGACGACAGCTATCCCAGAACTGTCGTGCAGATTAATTAAGGTAGCACCACTATATACCTTTGGTCTTCCATGTCAGCAATCAATCATTCATTTAGCCAGCCCATCACAGAAGAAAAAGATTTTTGGTTAACTTTCCATTACCTCATTAATTTAGCACACACGTGTACAGAAGAGAACAAAGAGTTAGTTAGAAAATGATACAAATTATAGCTCATGGCCAACTGATACTCCCGACATATTCTCTCAGCCATTCTTAGATAAAAGTACAGAGTGAGCCTTTTTGGAGAGCAAGCTTTCAAGGTTACATCTGCTGTTTCACTCAGAAACTCAATTCAATTTGCTTATTTTCCTATTCAAGTAGCAATTCCCTGGATTTAAGCCCTTCACCACCACCATCTCAAGTATGGTTGGTGGGGACATGAGAAAGAGCCTTCTCAGTGGCTACCCCTGGACTCTGGAACTCCCTTCCCAGGGAGGCCTGAATGGCCCCCTCCTCGTGGTCCTTCTGGTGGCAGGTAAAAGCCTTTTTATTCAGACACGCATTTTAATACAAAAAGTAATTTAAAGAATGACCTGAGGGTGCTGTACTGTTTTAATTTTAATTGCATCTTTTAATCTCTTTTTAGCTGTTTTAATTCTTTTATCACCTCTCTTAATATGTACGGTCTATATAATTTTAAATTGTGTTGTTTTAATATGTAAGCTGCTAAGAGGTCCAATGTTGGGCAAAAAAGAGTGATACAAATTAAGATAACAACAGCAGCAGCCGCTGCTACCAGTTTGGGAGTACTCTCTGTTGGGGGAATCCAGGGGGCATGCTGTATGCCAGCATGACCCACAGAATGCAGGTGCATCAAAAACAGACGAAAAACAGCACAAGTTCAAAGACCAGAGAACAAGGCTGTTACCACTGTGAACTGGCCTGGCCTTTGGTAAACTTTAGATATCATTTTGATATCACAATTCGGCCCTGTTCTGCCACCTTCAGCCACGTGTTTGTGAAGGCCTCCATACAAGCACTGAGCTAGGCATGGCTCCTATATGCTGACTCATACTTGTTTACACCAAGGCAAGCCAGAAACTGCCAGATCTGCTTCAGGAGACCTCCCGAAACAAACACCTTAATCAAGGTATGCACGCTAACACAAAGAGACCTCTGCCCCGCGTGGGCACCCTGGTGAGCTGAGTGCTCAACTGCCAAGCTAGCCGCATCTGCATACTGGCTATCCTATTGTCAATTCGGACCTTAATTTAATCATGTAAATTCTGACCTTTCGGAGACATTGTCTCAAGCCCAAACATCATTGTTTTCGGCCAAGACTAGACTAGCCCACGGTCATTCTTTCCCTGATAAAAAACCCCCAGTTCCGAGAGTTCCTCGGATCGCTCTGAACTTCCATCAAGCCTTGCTGCCACTTTGCCTGGGTGAGCCTTCCCCTTAGCTCCATTAGCTGAGACCGCAGCAACCTGGGACCGCTCCGGAGTGCCATCCAGCCTTGCCGTCGCTTCGTTCTGCGAGCTCCCCTCGGCCGCTGTGCTGAGTTTCCTCTCTTCAATTGGACCCCTTCAGGACTACGAGAAAGGTGGCGTATCACCCATTTTCCCCAAAACTCTCATTTCCTATTTCTAGTTTCCTGCGTGGTTGTGTTCTCTTAATAATTTGTCTGCTTGTTAATAAATGTTATTGTTGCCATTTTAAACTGTCTGACTGCTCACTGATCTGAACCTGTATACATAGGGTAAAAGATTCCCGCTAAGGTACCCTGTCTCTTGTTAGCTTAAGAGAGTGCTCCAGCTAATTTCCCCATCTTTGCTTGGTTTGGTTCCATTATTTGGGCACCCCTCCCAGTACCCCCAAGTCACAGGGTAAGAAGGCCAAAAAATATACTAAACTACACTTTATTTGCAGCGTGAATATATGGAAAAAGCAAAGCTAGGTGAAATCCATTTTGTCTGTGTCTCCACAGAGTGACAGACAAGCTAACTGGTAAGGCAGTGAATAATAAGAAGCGAGCGATACAGGGCCAAGACTAAATAAAAGTTAGCACACCGTGGGAAAGTCCAGGCAGCCGGTTTGGTTCCCAAAACAACCCAGTCGCTTCCCACAGGAGCTGAGAAAACATACCAGTGACTCCTTATCAGGCCTTATCACCAGTTACCATGACTACAAGAGCAGCAGAGGAACAAGACACTTAACCCTTTAGTACAGTGGTTCTCAACCTGTGGGTCCCCAGATGTTTGTGGACTTCAGCTCCCAGAAGCCCCAGCCACTATGGTCAATTCTCAGGGCTTCTGGGAGCTGAAGTCCACAAACATCTGGGGACTCACAGGTTGAGAACCACTGCTTTAGGCAGAGATCTGGCAGCCTAACTTTAACACTCTCCAGGATGCATTTCTTGGGAGACTTTTTGAGAGTGAGGGCAGGTTGGAAGTTGCCTGATATTATCGTGACCTCTGGGCTGCCCATCCTAAATCCATTATACACGCTTGGATAATAGACTGGTTAACATTGCAGAATGTTATCAATATTTTTAAAAGACAAAACTATGAAAAGGTTTGAGGAAGACTGAGAATGTGTATACAATTATTTGGAAAACATTTAGGGCTCTTCATCAACTATCATATGGAAGGACTAGCTGTTTCTGATAGTTATTCAACCGCTCAGTTAAAGAAGACAAGTTGATAGAAAACTGTATGTAAGTATATATATATGTTTATAATGTATATTACATTATGTATAACTGTATAACAATACTTATGTTACCTTGTTAACTGGGGGTCCCGGGAGGGGCACCCAAATAACCAAAACACAGCAACGCAAGATGGGGAAATTAACTGGTGCACTCGCTTTAAGCTAGCGAGAGGCAGGGTAACTTAGCAGGGATCTTGTAACCGAATGTATATGGCGTCAGGTCAGTCAAGCAGCCAGACAGTTTTAAAATGGCAAAATGTTGTTTTATTAAGAACAGACAAACACTTAAGACAACACAACCACACAGCTAACTAAGAAATAAGAGTTTTCGGGGGAAATGGGTGATATGACACCTTTCTCATAGTCCTGGAGAAGTTGCAGATGGAGAGAAGCAGCTCAGCGTGGTTCGCTGAGGGGAGCTCGCTGGGCAAAGCAACAGCAGGGCGGCCTGGAACTCGGGAGCGATCAGAGGTTGCTGTGGTCTCAGCTACTGGAGCTGAGGGGAAGGCTCGCCGGCTAAAGCGGCAGCAAGGCTTGATGGAAGTTTGGAACGATCCAAGGAAGGTCTCGGAATCAGGGGTTTTTATAGGGTGAATTGGGACTGCAGGCTGTGCCTTACTCGGGGAAAACAATGAGTTTTGGGTGTGAGACAATGTCTCAGAAAGGTCACAATTTAGCATCATTGCGTTAAGTCCGAATTGACAAAGAGGTAGACTGTATGCAAATGCTCAGTGCTTGGCCCTTAAGCTTCGAGCTTGCCAAGTTACCTGCTGAGGGCAGGGAGTCCTTTGTAAACAGTGTGCATACATAATTAGGGTGTTTGCAGAGAGGTTTCCTAAAGCGGCGATCTGGCTATTTCTGGCCTGCCTATATGGTCTTGGGACATTGCAGCGTTTGATGGCCAAGCCTAGTTCTGGGCTTGTCCAGGGGCCTCTCAAACACGTGGAGAGGGGTGGTGGAAGAGAGCCAAATTATTGATATCAAAATGATATCTTTATGCTATCTCCAGGTAGGCCTAGGCTGCAGTAACACTTATAACAAAAAAAAAAAATCCATGCCAAGTTTTACTTGCTCTCTCTTCATGGTCTTGCAACTATAGCAGAGACAGACAGACACACACACACACACACACACACACACACACACACACACACACACACACACACAGCCACCCACCCAGTTATTCTAGATCAGAGGTGGGCAATTTGTTGCCTTTCAGGTTTTGATGGATTGCACCTCCCATGAGCCCGCAGCTTTAGCTGGGAATTGCAGTCCAATAATATGTGGGAGGGGGCACATGTTGCCCACTCCAGTTATAGGGCTCACCTAGACTGGTGATATGTGCCAATTTGAAGCTTAAATTCAAATCTCACCATTTTACATTTTTGTGATGTTTCTCCTCATTTCCCCCTGCCAACACTCTTCTCCTATAATGAAAATGTCAGTAGAAAGGAATCACATTTTGGCTTATTTGTGGGCATAGTGCATATGAGTTGGATTGTGACATTAAACAGGGTGGTGTCCAACACACACACCCCACAGCCCTCCTATACATAAGCCAGCATTTTGTGTGTGGTACATTTGACTGTAAGTCCACCTTACACCTGCATATGCCTTTTTTGTTGTTGTTGCGGAGACTGGTATGCCTTCCCCCCTCTGCAACTAGCAAAGCACTCTCCCAGACTCACTGTTCAGTTCCTGGAGTCCCCTCACCCAACCATTCCATTGCTGGTGGAGCGTATGTGTGTTGGAGAATCATCCCTGTAGCCAGGTGCGGAATTCAATCTGAACAACATATGGAGACAGGTGACTCTGGCCCACAGTCAAGAAGCTCAGGGTGACAAAAGGGTTGAGGAAGTGGATGAGGGAAACAAAACACCAGGGATTGGCGAAGGGTGATAACACAGGGCGTGTAAAAAATAATACAGAGAAGGAAGATTTTGAAAGAAGGGAGCAGCCTGAGCTGGTCCAAACAATAAGTGATAGAATTCATAAACATCAGGGGTGGTTTGGGAAGTGGTCAATTTTCATCATGCCAACATTTCAGCAAATTATTTGGGGTAAAATAAATGGCTAACCAAGAAGACCTCTATCTGCAGGCTACAGAAATATTTACATTGATATACATTCATTTGACCCCAAATTCAAGGCTCTCTGTTTTTCAGGAGATCCATACTCTTGAGGAATTGGAAGTCTGCCACCAAATGACTCAATCTGATACTGCAGCCTGCAGAGGTGCTTACGTAGGTGACAACGGATTTTGAAAGCAGTTTTTTAAAATGGTTCCTTTAATATATGTATTGGGTGTTAGGCTTTTATGCTTTCAGAGATATGACAGAGACATTCACACATTAATATTATTGTTACAGATGGAAGACAGAGAGCAAATCAAGGCAATCTGTTGCTTGGTTGGCTGCACTTCAGTGCCACATTACAAACTAAAGCACCTTTAGGAATCATTGATGGCTTGTATTTCTTTTTCCTTTCCCATAGATATTCACAACAGGAAAGTCACATGAAATCTTGATAATCTTTTAGCATCATTTGTTCAGGGACATTGCTTTTGTCTTCCTCTGAGGCTGAGAGGGTGTGACTCACCCAGAGTCACCCAGTGAATTTCCAGGGATGAGCAGGAATTCAACGTTGTCTCCAGAGTCCTAGTCCAAAACTCAGACCACTCCACTCCACTGGTACCTGATGAATTTCTGTCTACCTGATGAAATGAAATTACAGGCATTCCCCACTTTTTGATGTCTTCTTATTTAACGTTCCACTCTTTTGACCATTGTATATTATAGACATGTACTAGTCTTTCCAAGCAGTAGCCACTCTCTTGTCAGTTCTTCTCCTCTTGCCTTCTTTCTGTAGGTGACATGAGGAAATTATTTTGTGTTCCCTACATGAAGAAGACAAGAGGAGAACTGATGAAAGACTGTGTTCTCCTTTTCAATCAATTCCACTTTCTGACAGTGCTCCAGTTATTAAACTGTTAGAAAAGTAGGAAAAGATATCTGCACAGCTTTCTGGTCGCTGCTCACAGTTACTGTCCTGTGTGCCAAATGAGTTGTGATGTATTTTTTAAAAGGAGATTTACATTTTTTTTCTTTCCTATGTTCTGTGCTTATTTTTAAAAACAGAGTTCCAATATCACTTTCCCTATGCTGTGCTGCTTCTTAGGGGTCACAGAAAGCAAGGTATCAGATACTGCAAAGAAAAATCCCATGCAACTGGCTAGCAGGAGTGTTGTTACCCCAAAACATAGGTGCCACAAGGACCACCTTACAATGCCAAATACCTCCTTGCAAAAGTGGGGAATTAGCTCAAAATCAGTATGATGCGAGAGGGGGGCAGCTTAGTGAGATCTTTCTTACAGTGTTTACGGGCACACACAGGAAAAGAACCAGCCAAAGATTAAAGAAAAAGCAAAAAAAATGTGTTTTATTGAGGGGAATTCACTCGTATGCACACAAGATACACAGAATCACACATTCACACAAGGGCTAACTGAAAGAGAGGAAAAATTATAGAGAGGCTGAAGGGTTTGGGGGAATTATAATTACCAGCCCAGAAGAGTAGTGAAGAGCAGAAATGCATTTTGGCTTAGGTAGGACCTAAGAGCAATTCTCATCCAGGAGCCAGATGGACAAAGTGACAGCAAGACCTTTGAGAGACTGCACTGGGCCTCCTCAAATCAGGGGTATTTGTACCCTGACAATGGCTTGTGGCTGTGAAGGTTCCAGATGCAAGACAAAGGGAGCCTGTTGTGGACAATGAGTCTTTCGCACACACACATACTACTGTCCCCAAAAACAAAAGGGGGAAAAAAGCAAAAATAGCCAGTCAAGGAAAAACTCTTTATAAATAAACAGAGATAGCCACACACAGCTATGGAAGCGTGCCTAGAAGCAGAGAACACCATCGGCAGCACAAGCACTAAGCCAGTAACACTCACCAACTCCAAGATGCAATCTTCTAATATGGAGGCTCTTTATTCTTTGTTACAGCATATATACAATATTTACAAAGTCCAGATGGCAAGCCAGCATATCAAGCTTGCTCTCTCTGGCAGAGCCTCCAGCAGACACACACTTCAGACAATGTGTGTGTTGTTGGCAGGGATAGTGCTTCCTTTATACAGACACCTAGCCAATCCTGGCCAACCCTCCTACTGTCTGCACCTGGTGCTCATCAGCCTGGCTCAGCACAAACTCAGGTTGAGTCACATTCCTTTCCCCAGGTGCACTTCAGTTAAAGCAATTAAGGCATCATGACCTTTACACATACTTCACAAAGTATTTTCTAGAGGTTTGGTCAAACCATCTCTGACATTCCCCTCCAAAATACTTTTCAAGTTGTCACCCAGTGCTTTAATTTAAACCAATGTACCAAAGTAACTACTTAACCCCCTCTTGCATTAACATACCCAGGGGTTTGATACATCTGGGGTTTTCTACCTTTCCTCCCCAACATCCTTTAGCATTACCACCAACAGTGCAGCAAACCCTTGTTACCACCGTGTACTTACCTGGCCTTTGGTGAACCAAACATATCATTTGATATCATAATTCGGCTCTACTCTGCCACCAGCCAAGTGTTTGTGAGGCCCGCCGAACAAGTGCGAAGCTAGGCATGGCTACTACTTGCTGCTCCCACCAAATCAAGCCAGATATTGCCAGATCTGCTTTAGGGGACCTCCCGAGACAAACACCTTCATTACATATGCACGCTGCTACAAAGGGACCCTCTGTCCTGAGAGGACACCCTGGCGAGGTAGGTACTTAACTGCCGAGCTAGCCGCGTTTACATACCGGCTATACTATTGTCAATTCGGACTTTAATTTAATCATGCAAATTCTGACCTTTCAGAGGCTTTGTCTCCAACCCAAAACTTACTGTTTTTGCCCAAGACCAGACTAGCCTGCGGTTGTTCTTTCCCCTATAAAAATCCCCCGCTTTTGAAAGCTCTTTGGAACTCTCGCTGGATTGCCTGAACTTCACTTTGCCTTGCTGCTGCTTGGTTCAGCAGATTCCCCTCGGCCGCCATGCTGGGTTTTCACTTCTTCAATCAGGCTTCTCCAGGACTGCAGGACAGGTGGCGTATCACCCATTCCCCTTGAAATTCTCTTTTCCTTTTCTAGTTAGGAGTGTGTTTGTGTTTTTCTTTAATAACTGTTTAATAAATCGTAATTATTGTTTGAACCATTTGCCTGCTCACTGACCTGACGCTGCATACATAGGGTAAAAGATCCTGCTGCGTTGCCCTGCCTCTCGTTAGCCAAGAGAGTGCTCCAGCTAATTTCTCCATCTTTGCTTAGTTTGTTTTGGTTATTTGGGCACCCCTCCCGGGACCCCCAATTTACAGGGTAACACCCTGTAGTGTTCAGCACCACACAAGTTTGCTTTCTGGACCTCTGCTGTGCTCTCTTGCTCAGCATACTTCCCCTGCGCAAATCCTTTTGCCATTACACTAGCCTAGTGTTTCACCCTGCCATCCAGCAAAGGCGTACTTTGGCATACCCATTAACAACCCACTACTACCTTGTGGTCCCTGGGTTCTTTCTACCATTGCAAAGCCTTTTGGTGTTCCATCTTGGACCCGCACTCAGCATCCATGGACCTAAGCTGGGTCCTGCTCCAGAGCTGTTGCTCAGCTTGCAAGCAACCTCACACATTCTTAAAGCTTCCTGGCTTCTTGCCAACTAGCATGCATGCTCTGACCTCGTGAATGACAAATCTCTTAGGAGCCTTTTTCCTTCTTTTACTCCTTCTGGGGATGGTGGTCTCACTCCTGGGCAGGCCATCATCACCAGGTGCTCTAGTCGCCCCCTCCACTTCTGGCTCCCTTTCTGCCTGAGCCCTTGGTGAGGGAAGCCTGGAGACTTCCTGGATTATGAACCCCTTGGGAGCTGTTCCTCCACTTTTACTCTTCCTAGGGATGACAGTCTCAAATCTGTTTGGCCATCATCGCTGGATGCTACAGCTGTCCCTTCCACTTTTGGCTCACTCTCTACCTGCGCGCTTGGTGGGGAAAAACTGGACAGGCTCTCGTCACTAGATTCTCCTGCTACCCCCTCCACTTCAGGCTCACTTTCTACCTGAGCACTTGGTGGAAAAATAACCTCAGTTTCCACCTCAGTTGTGGAGGTATCAGGTGAGCTATCTTCAGTGTATGTGGTGGCACCTTCAGTGTATGTGGAATGGTGGCAGATGGTCCCGCCCCTCCATTCCTGGGGCTTTCATCTTGTGCTAGCTCCAGTGGCTGTAGGAACACTTTCTTGTTGCAGTGCAATTCCTCCCAGCCACTGTTGGTCTCAAAATTTGCACTCCTTGAGAACAGGAGTTTACCGTGTCCTAAATTAAATTTATACTTGTTCCCAAGGTAGCCCACAAACCTCAGCCTCCTCCACTTGGGCTTTCCTTTGTGTCTCTGGTTACTGGGAATAAGGACATTAGCGTATTGACCAAACACTCTTAGATATTTGAGAGTAGGAGGTCTTCCGTATAACATGAAATAAGGCATTCGCTTAATACTGGCACACCACATCCTGTTGATGATGTGGTTAGCCGCAAGAACAGCCTCCGCCCACAATCCAGGAGGTGATTTGGAGTCAAACAACATGCAATTTTTCATCTGTTGCAACACTCCAATTCTGTGCTCCGCCTGCCCATTCTCCACTGGCGTATACGGATTGGTGGTGTCATGTCTTATACTTCTCCTTTTGAGCCAATTCTGAAATTTGGTGTTGCAGACTTCGCCACCGCGATCTGTGATGAGGCGCGAGACTTTATAGGGGAATTGTCTTTCCACCATATTAATCCAATCTCTGAAATACTCAAAAGCCTCATCATTTGTTCTCAATGGGAACACGTACCCATACCTGGTGTGTCTATCCACCAGCACAAAAATATACTTGGACTGTCCCTTGCTCTCAGGAAATGGTCCAGCTAGGTCACCATGTACCACCTGGAAGGGCCTCTGGGTGGCAATTTTGCTTGCCTTAGGTACCGGAAAGGATTTTACCTTGGCCTTTTTGCAGACTGAACAGTCAAGAAATTTGCCACATTTCTTGACTTTCAAGACTGGACACACCCTTGCCAATTGCTCCATGACCCATTACCTGGTGAAGGTAATGGCTACAGTTGTCATGTAGGGGGACATTGGCTACAACATTAGCTGTTAGGAAACCCTTAGCAGTTGGTGACATCAAATACAGTCTGTTCTGTTTTACACCCTTAGCACAGACTCTCCCATCATGGCTAATCATGCAGTTATCCCCTTTGAACACTAGTTCATACTCCTCATCCAACAGGCATAACACACTTAAAATGCAGTGTTCTAAATCCTCCGCACATAACATATTAGCAAAATTCTTTCCCAGACAGTGAACAAACGCAGACCCCAAATAGGATACTTGCGAATGTGCTCCATCAGCCATGCAAACAGAGTGCACAGGAGTCTTGCTAGTGTTCCTCAGCATGCTCCTGCCGTTCACCATGTGATGGGTAGCACCATTGTCAAGCAGCCAGTCATTACAGACTGTCCCTTTTGCTGCAGCGACAGCAGTACTGGTGCTGGCTTTCTTCCTCCAGACTCCAGGCCTCTTGTTGTCCTTATCCCCAGGCAACATGGCATTACAGTCCCTCTGGAGGTGTCCTTGCTTGCCGCATTTGAAGCACCGTCGGGCTATGCTGCATTCTGCAGTCTCCACCCCCACACGTGAAGGCTTGGGTCAGCTGTTGTCTGCACTCCTCTCAGCAACATGATTTATCTCGTCCTGGGCTGCAAATTCCCTCCTGTCATGTTCCTCCAGAATTCATGACATAACTAAGTCAAGGGTCACGTCTCTTTCCCTCAGACTTTGCAGGTTATAAAGGATGAAGCACCACTCCTTACTTAGACTGCTGCGGAGGATATAACATTTTTGAGCCTCACCAAAATCCATACCTCTATCAGCAAACTCGAGGACTATAGACTTCATTGAGTCTAGATGGGCTCTAACATCTCCCTCTTCTTCCAGTTTGGTGTTGTAGAGCTTCCTAGTCCACAACATCCTGGAAAGGCAGGAATCACACTGATGAGCACAACCCCACACATCAGCTGCAGTTGGCTTGTCTCTCACATGGATGAGCTGGCTGGGCTCAAAGCTCAGGATTATGGTTACTCGAACACGCTGATCCACTGATTTTTCAGCTGCATCTGTAGGTGCACGTTCCACCGCAGCACATAAATTTTCCCTCACTAGCAAGCTCTGGATCATCAGACTCCAGGTCTGATAGTTTCCTTCCTTGAGCTTATCAAATCCAAGTGCCAACAACATTGTGCTTTGAGCCATTCTGCTTCCTCAAAAGTGAAAGCAAAAACACAAAACTTGCAGCTCTTCCTGAATTTACAGCTTGGAAGACCTTGTGGGTGAAGTTACAAAAACAAACACTGGCTAGGCAAAAACAAAACAGCTGTGTAATCCCTGCTGCAGGAAAAATCCTCCCACAGGAGCTTTACCAGCCGAGACTCTGACCGTCTCCCAGGCCATCTGCCACAAAAACAATAGAGTTAGCTGGTCCAAACTGCTAGAGCTGACCAGAATTTGACTAAGCTGGGCCAAGCTGGGCCCATAACCAATTGTCCCCAAAAACAAAAGGGGGAAAAAAACAAAAATAGCCAGTGAAGGAAAAACTCTTTATAAATAAGCAGAGATAGCCACGTACAGCTATGGAAGCGTGCCTAGCAGCAGAGAACACCATTAGCAGCACAAGCACTAAGCCAGTAACACTCACCAACTCCAAGATGCAATCTTCCAATATGGAGGCTCTTTATTCTTTGTTACAGCATATATACAGTATTTACAAAGTTCAGATGGCAAACCAGCATATCAAGCTTGCTCTCTCCAGCAGACACACTCCAGGCAACACGTGCATTGTTGGCTGGGATTGTGCTTCCTTTATACAGACACCTAGCCGATCCTGGCCAACCCTCCTATTGTCTGCACCTGGTGCTCATAAGCCTGGCTCAGCACAAACTCAGGTTGAGTCACATTCCTTTCCCAGGTGCACTTCACAGTTAAAGCAAGTACAGCAACATGACCTTTACACACACTTCACAAAGTATTTTCTAGAGGTTTGGTCAAACCATCTCTGACACATACACACGTCGATATTTGTGATCTTTTTCACTTTTGTGTGAGTCCTATGTCCCTAACCCTAGCATATATGGAGGGCCAATTGTAGATCATTGTTGAAGGCAGGGAGATATAGTAGTTTGAACGATGGACTTTGTGAGACCAGGGTTCAAATCCCCATTCAGCCATGGAAATCCACTGGGTGGCCTTGGGCAAGTCACACTCTCTCAACCTCAACCAATAGAAGGGACAGCAGAAAGAGGGTTCAATAGCCTGAGTTACTATTAAACTGCCAGTAAGATTGAAAACATTTCAAAGCACAGCCATTAAAAAGAGCGCACAGGCAGCTCAGCCACAGCATGACCATTAAGTCATCTCTCCTTCCCTTCAGATCAAATTTGTTGAATCCAATTTTTATTTATTTGTTTTTTTCAAGGAACATGGGAGTGATTGTGTTCTGGAGGGAGGAGGAGGAGGAGGAGGAGGAGGAGGAGGAGGAGGAGGAGGAGGAAGTGGCCCTGGAGGTAGGGGCTCAACATCCATGCTTGCCCTAGATGCTGTTTATGCTAAATATGCCTCTGCAGCAAAGGCTCTGTTCTCTCCAGCCTTCAGAGCCGTGTCAGAACTCAGAACTTTGTCTGTGGGAAGGAGGCCGAGGCATGCTGGGCAGAGTGGGCACCCAGGGTTCAAGCAAGGTCATGGAAAAGAGGGGAAAGGGAGTGGGTAAGGATGGGGGCCCTAGACTTCCTTTCTCTCACCCATATCCTCCCTTAGGTGGGGTATCAGGAGACCGTTTATGATTTATAGGAAACTGGGCTGTGAGCCACCTTTCGGTGGCCAGGCAGTGGCTGGTGGAGGAGGAGGAGGAGGACCAAGGTTTTAGAGCCCAGGTGGTGCAGTGGTTAAATGCCAGTACTGGAGCCACAAGGCTGTGAGTTGATCCAGGAAGAGTCAAAATGCACAGGAGAAGAAGGAAATGAAAGGAATGCTGCACCAACGTCCCTCCCTTGTTTTGCTTGGACAGAAACCCCCAGCAAAATCAAAATGCACAAGAGAGGAGGGGAAGGTAAGGAGAAACTGTGGAAACAGCTACCTATTATTCCTATAGTATAGATCAAGGCTTCCATTATCCCCTCCCTTCCTGTTTTACCTGGGCAGGGAAAACTCCTTTCACTCCCCTTCTCTTCCTTATGTTTTTAGCATTACCAAATTTGCTGGTATATAAGACCCACCCCATTTTCAGAATGTATTTTTTAGGGGAAAAAGTGTGTTATCCTGATTTCTGGGGTCCCGTGAGGGACACCTCAATGTGCTCCAAACAATGGGGAATGGGAATTAGCAAGAGCACAAGCTATAGCAATGCAAGAGGCAGGGCAACCCAGCGAGATCTTGGACGCAATGTTTACGGGGTCAGGCCGAGTCAATAATCAAACAGAAGTAAATAATAATTGTTTTTCTTTATTTTGAAATACAGTGAATATGTATGTATGCTAACACTCACACAGACCTAATGAAAGAAAGGCAGGAGTTGGATAGAGGGATTTAAGAGGGATTTTTCAGAGGGAATAGTACGCCTGATCTTGAAGCCCGGGTAAACAGGAGAAAAGTCAGTTGGAGCGGAGATTCTCAGCACGTGGAAGCTGAGGGGAAGGCTTGGCGAACGAAGCGGCAGCAAGGCGGGATGGAAGCCAGGAGCGATCCGAAGAAGCGCTCAAAATCAGGGGGTCTTATAGGAGAAAATGTGCCTGTAGGCTAGTTGGTTCCTGGGGAAAACAGTGGGTTTCGGGCTGGAGACAAAGCCTCCAAAAGGTAAGTACTTTAGATGATTGAATTATGACAGAGTTGTCAATAGTGCAGACAGTATGCAAACGAGGAGTGCTTGACAGTTGGACATTCGCTCGTCAAGCTGCCTGCTCGGGGCAGGGAGTCTTTTGTACGCATACATAATGTGTTTTCAAAGTATACTTGCCTGGAGGTCTCCTGAAGCTGCATTCCGGCAAATTACTGACTTGCCTGGATTCATTTTGTATTGTTCAGCTATTTTTGGCCGTGCCCGTGTGCGTGCTTGTCCGGGGGCCTCGCAAACATGTGGAAAGGAATGGTTTGGGATGGCCAAATTCATGATATCAAATGATATCTAATATACCACAGGCCCAGACTACAAACTACAGAAACAAGTGCATCTTATATGCCAGCAAATACAATACCCAGCTTGTTGGGGGCAGTTAGCTAACACACTGCAAACCGCTTAGAGAGCACTTAGGTGATAAGCGGTATAGAAATATGCATGCTACGGCTATTTTTAAGATGGCTGTGCAGCCTGATCAGAGCTACCAAGAGGGAAGGTTCCCCTGGCAAAGAAGCAACTGACGTGGGGGGTGGCAGGGGTTGGAGAACCTCTCAGATAACAAAATCCATGCAATTCAGCCCTGCAAATGTGGAGTGTTGACTATAATTTAAAAGCATGTTCAGAAACCTGAGAACATTAAACAGGCTAGAAAGGTTAACACGCGCTACACTCTTATAGCGCAATTATTCCACATTTGACATCCTGTGGAATTCTGGGGTTTGCAGTTTCGGAAGGAGCCAACTGGCCCCTCCCGAAACTGCAAACCCCAGGATTCCATAGGATGTTGAAAGTGGAATAATTGTGCTATAAGAGTGTAGAGCAGAAATGGCCAGAGTTTAAAATCATGTGGCCACACTATTGAGAATGAAGGAATCAGACTCCAAAGGCTGCAGCTAGAAAGCCATGTTTTCACTTGGCCCAGGAAGGAAGCGTCTGTTTTTCTTTTAACCAGCCCTGAGGTTAAAAAAAAAAAAGACCTATGAGTTTTCCAGGAAATGCAAGTAGGTTCCGGAAACTGGAGAGACAGTGAGAGAGAGGGAGAGAAAAGTTGTGATTTATCAGAAAACGAAAGGATGTGATGCCGGAGGTGTGGTTGTGTTGCCATGGCTTTGACTCCTCCCTTGCCTCTGACAGTCTCCCCCTCCCACCCTCTTTCGATGCTTCTCTTGATCCGATTGGTTCTTTGGGAGGAGTGGGAGGAGCCAGCCACAGATCGATTAGCATCTCCTGCATCTCTGAGACCATCTGGGTGCTGGGTTCCAGTGGCCAAAGCGGTGGAAGAAAAGGTAAGAGGCCAGCTGGGTGAGGTGGGCGGTAGGGGAAAGATGGGGAGACACCCTGAGAGAACGTTGTTGTTGCTGTTGTTGTTGCATGCTTTCAGATTGTTTCTGACTTATAGCAACCCTAAGGTGAACCTGTCGCAGGATTTTCTGGGGCCGAGAGAGTATGGCGTGCCCAAGTGGGTTTCCCGTGGCCGAGCAGGGAATTGAGCCCTGGTCTCCAGGACTGTAGTCCAGTGCTCAAACCACTATAAGCCCCCCTGGCTCTCTGAGACAGTGTGCCCTCCGTCATGTCACAGGTGCAAGTGAGCAGCTCCAGAGTATGGTCAGGCAGGAATGGGGTGCAAGGAAAAACACGCAGCGCTACGCGTTTAAGCAGAGCAATCCTGCCATTTATGTGCTGGGAATGGGAAGGGCAAGACTCTGCCCTTTCCTCTCTCACTGAGTTAGCTGAGTGCAAACCACTTCTGCATTTTCAACTGCGGCCGTTTCCACACTATACTGTTATAGTGTTATCATTCCACTTTCAATCTCCTGTGGAATTCTGGAGTTTGTAGTTTCCTAAGGCCAAAGAGCTCTCTGGCTGAGAAGTCTAAAGGCCTCGCCCTAAACTGCAAACCCCAGGATTTCATAGGATGTTGAAAATGGAATATTAGCACTATAACAGCATAGTGCAGAAATGGCCATAGAGAAAGAAATGGCTTCAATTTCAGGAAACTGAAGAAAGGCCTTTTCTACACTAGGTTCAACCCCTTGGCTGGCTCCTTTAGAAGAAAAGCAAGAAGGAGTTCGCCGCCGCCACCACCACCACCACGCCAACTAGGTCTCCCTTCTGGCCTGAGAATCCCACGAGGACATCCGGGGGGCACCCCCAGTCCCAAGCAAGCAGCTATCGTGCCTTTCCCTCTCTCAGGGATTCTTGGTGCTGAAGAAATCTATGCATGGCACTGAATGTCCCCAGTGGTTGGGAAACAGGGATCCCCTTCTCTTTAAAAAAAATTTTTTTTTAATTCAAAACAATAAATTAAAGCTTAGTAAATTATACATCTTCCAAATTTCCTTTTCATAAAAGTTAACATTTTTCTCCTCCATTTTTATTTGGTTTCCCCAGATCACACCTTCTTTTAGACCTTATCATACAACCTCATTGATATGGATTATACTTTTCTTAGCAACTTATGTTCGTAATGGTTTGCACATTTAAATAAACGTTATTCAGGAGCTGGAATGGCCCCTCCCATCAGCACCCTGACATCTCTCTTCTGCCAGGATTTTGTGAGCCAAATGTTTCTAAAAAGAGGGCCTTGAAGAGAAATGCTGTACTTTTTTTTTATGAGACTGTTTTAAAACACTTTTTTATTTAGTGGACTGAAACTCCGGTTCAAGCCTGAGGGGCCTTTTTCCAACTGTCCCAATTTGGGATTAGTAGTTTCATGAGGATTTTGCCGGGGAGCTACAGTGGTTCCCCAAACTATAAACCCCAGGATTCCATAGGTTGGAGCCATGGCAGGTTTCTTTCATACTACATTATTACAGAGGTTTGTTTCCACTTTACTTATATTTGTTTCCTACAGAATCTTGGGATTTGTAGTTTCATGAGGCTCTAGAGCACTGACTGACTGAGAATTCTAATTAACTGATGAAACTATACATCCCAGGATTCCATAGGATGGAGCCATGGCATTTAAAATATGATCAACATGGTATGAATGCCTTGTGTGAAAGAGATAGTTGTTAATGTGACAAATGATCTGGGTTGCTTTTTGCTTTCTCTTTTTCAGGGTCTGCAACTATTAGCTTGACAATAGGAATGCTCCTTTTTGGGGTTGTAGCAATTGTTGCCCTCGTTGTCATTGTCGTGGGGAAAGGAAGAAGCAGAGAGCAGACAAACTATGACTGTAAGCAAAGTACCAGTGTGTTATGTGCCCAAAGCATCACCAAGTTCCTAGAACTGACAGTTTGGAAGCAGAATTATCCTGAAAGTGCCTCACTCTGGAGCTGTTAAGGTGTCATGTACGGGACAGTCCTGGCTCCAAAGAACACCCTCTGAAATTCGTGGGAGATGATATTCAACAGAGAGTCATAGGTACCAACTGAACACTTCCACAGAAGTTGCGAGAACTGAATCCTATAGCACTCACACATTTTCCTCCAGGCAATTTTTTACAAATTTGTGCGCACTAAGCTTTCAATGCTTAGTAAAGCTTTGCCCTGTTTTCCCAAGGTTGCTACTTTTTCCAGACTCTCCCGACCCCAAGCAGCTGTTGATTAGTTTCCTCCGCCGTCTCCATTATGGCAACACCACTTCATTCTCAAAACACGCTTCGCACTTATTTTCCCATTTTTGCTCCCCTGCTCCCTTCTCCTTGTCTGGTGCCTTATAGCAATTGAACAGATTTTTGCACATAATTTCTCGTACATGACAGCAACCATAGCATTTAGTAGGATATGCGATATGGACCATGTAACGTACCTATGAAACGTTTGCATGTTCAATATTATGACAGGGAAGCACCGCGACCTGACCTCAAGGGTGGATTGGGCGTTTTATCTGCTGAAATCAGGAAAAAGCAACTGTGGAAAGATAGGGGGCCCCCATTAGCTCCCCAAGAGAACTTGGAGGGCCCCACCCCTCATCACACATCTTTGCAAAGTGGAAATAATTTTCTTTGGTCTCCAAATTCCCTCTTGTGGGTGGAGGAGGATTATTACTGTGTTTTAGGAACCCCACCCCAGGTTGTTTTAGCCTGAAGAGACACATTTTTAAACAACAGAAAACGAAGAGAAGTCACTTTCTATTCACATCATGGAGGAAGAACCAAAAGGTGACAAAAATACTCCTTACCTCCTAGTGGGCTTTGGAGGCACTGGAGAGCAAACAAATTTGAGGATGACTTTTTTATTATTATTATTATTAAAATAAATTTTATTTCAATAGAACAACTTGACAAATAAACCTCAATACCTACACACAAACATTCAAACAGACAATTCCATTTACACATATACACATATACATACCAACAAATGAAACAATTGATTAATGAAATATCTAATCTATCACATGATAAAAATTAATATCTTCTTAGTGATATCTTTATCATTATCTTAAACTCCATATACCTCAAAGTTAGCCGAACCAACATACATACATACATACATACATATAACATTAATAACAAAACCTACTCCTAATCTACCTATAACTTGCATGTAAACCTATCGTAAGCTTTCTCAAACTTAAATTAAACTTACATTGACTTCTTTCACTGTGTCATTGAGTGATAATGATGGTTAATCTATTCTCTATAATCCTACTATCTTTTTATTTTATCGAACTTTTTACTGCACCCGTCTCCCTCCATTGTGCTTACTATTATCTAACCTTCTCTAATATATTAATTAATTATTAATTTATCATTTTCTCCTCTCTATCTCTTGCTTATCTTTTAGCTACCTCTTTTATTTAACCAGTTTATATTTAACTATATAGAAAATTTTTAATTCCATCCATTAAACCTATACTGCCTCAGTCCCTCTTAGTTCTCTCCTTTCTGACCTTAGTCTAATCATATAATCCCATCAAGGCATGCTCTCCCCACTTACCTGTCCACATAGGATCTAGTATATCCCATTCTTGTTTAAAAGTATCATTACTTTTATTTTGTAATTTTAAGGTTAATTTATCTGTGACAGCTAATTCGTACACCTTATCTATCCAGTCCTCTAATGTTGGTATCTGGGTAGTCTTCCAACGTTTAGCATAAGTGATTCTTGCTGCATAGATCATAATTCTTGAATATTTCTTTCCTGTCTTTGGATCTCTCCCATCTAATATATTCAATAAGTATACCTCTGGTCTCATTATAAATTTAACCTTTAAGTATTTTTCTATCTGTTGATGTATCTGAACCCAATACTCTTTCGATTTACTACATCTCCACCACATGTGAAAATAAGTCCCTATTCCTTGACACTGGAGAGCGAACAAATTTGAGGATGACTTTAAAGGCCTGCTCAAATTAGGAATAAGCATGTATCCAACTCATTGGCCCCAGAGCTATGCAGAGGGAAGAAGATAATGGTACGGAAGTGTAAAAAGCGTCAAGGCCAGTTTTCTGTCCCCAGATTCTGTGGAGTTACTTGAACTACAAAGCAGACTGTTGAATCCTGGTTTTGGATGTTAAAATAACTTGGGGAGGGGGGGCTGCAACCTATTAGGCCAAATTTGGGGAGGGAATAATGGGGGTTTAGGGAGTGAGAGGGTGCCCCAAGAGATGAACTGGTCCCCTTCTCAGGAGTCGCATGCCAAGACAGCAATGTGAAATGCAACATCAATATTACAATTCATTTTCATTCTTGCAAAAAACCAAAGTTCTCCGATGCCTAGCACACACACCTATACTGAGTGCGGCTGTTGTTGTGTGCCTTCAAGTTGTTTGCTCCTTGTGGTGGCCCTCAGGTAAACCTATCACAGAGTTTTCTGGGGCTGAGAGTGTGTGACACACCCAAGGTCACCCAATGTGTTTCCATGGCCAAGTGGGGAATTAAACCCCTATCTCCAAGGTCATAGTCTAACACTCAAACCACAAGGCCACACTATCTGTAATTGGGCTAAGTTAGTTCCCTTTTTAGAGTCTCCAAATTTTACATAAATGTATAGGAAAAATTTTCAAAAATGATAACCCTTTTCTGTGTTTCCTAGTAGAAATCAGTGAGAATGGACTACTGATCCAAATTTCTAAATCTTGATATGGATTCAAGGTCTAGATTGGGTTCAGATGAATACAGATCAGATGAATACAGATCAAACCAGGCTCTGATCCAAGTTCCTGAATCAGACTCCAGAATGAATCGGGAGCCCTGAGCACATCTGTACTGTAAATCTTTCTCTGTTTCTCTCGTTTGTTTAGCTCATGCCCTATCTTGTCCTTATTCAGAGAAGAAGTATATCACGGAAATGACAGTGAGGCAAAGAAATTAATTAAGATTTTCCTAGCTTTTCCTTCAGGAATCTCTCTGAAAAAGAACAATAATGGGAAGTCATCATTAATTCCTAAGGCTGTTTAAGTTTGCTCTGCAGCAAGGCAACTAAGCACCAGTAGAATTGCTTTGATTTGCTATCTGTCTTCTCTCTGTAACAATAACATTAATGTGTGTGTGTGAGTGTGTATGTGTGTATATGCAATTTGTTTTCCACCGGTAACCATAACATTAATGTGTGTGCATTCGTGCATCTGACATATCTCTAAAACTGTAAAAACCCAAAATTTGTTGTGAATATTAAAGGAACCATTTTTTAAAAAACATGCTTTCCAAGTTTGTTGACAATTCTGTAAGTGCGTCTTTACATTACAGTATTTTATTGGGTCACTAGGTGCAAGACATCAGATTCCGCAAGAGCCCAGGATCTCCTTAAAAACAGCCTTGATTTTTGGACCAGATGAATGTGTACCAATATAACACAACCCAGCTGGTCCCTGGATTGCTCCAAAAATGCAAAGGTTGGGGAAATTAGCAGAGCACTGCTTAGCAAAGCAGGGGGCAGGGCAACCCAGAGAGAGCTTTTATCCTATGTTTACGGGGTCAGACTGCACAAGAGAGAGAAGTCAACTGTCCAATTGAAAGTATTTTATTTAGTAAAATTGGCAGGATTCCATCACACACACACAAAACAATCACTCCCAGAAGCGCACAAGGATTACTGTATTTGAAAGTCTTAAGACCGGGAAAATTTAAGGGAAAAAAAATCAATTATACTGCACCTGATTTCGAAGACTGCAAGTCGGGAAGAAGCGGAGATAGATCAGCAGACAAAGAAAAAGACTGCTAGTCAAAGGTGAAAGTTCTCCCGAGAAAAAGAAGAGAGAGAGAGAGACCTAGCCAGCAAAAGCCCCAAAACGGGACCCAACTATAGTGCAAAACATGCCCGTGGGGCAGACCCTTTCCTGGAAAGGACCGGAATTGAGTTATGCAGATAGACCTCAGCTTTGTAGTTCCTGCGATTGTGATCGCTAACCTCATCCAGGAAACATGTAGTCTCACTAGGTGTCAAAGTTGTGTCCAGTCCATTTGAAATGTACATACGTGCTTTTCCCAAGGTTTTCTTTGGCTACGTGATTGGGGGCTATTTGGTCAGACCTAAGTCAAGTGGGGTTTCAGCCTTTAGACCCGGACTTCTACATTTCCATCCAGTGAACCTCTGGCTCAATAAATATATAGATGGCAAATAATTTTCTTCTCCGAGATAGGGCCGGTCAGCAGGTAATGAATATCTCACTCCCGCTGTTATCAGATCACTAATATTTTCTCTCCGACGAAACCATGGGTTACATGGTGGTCAAGTCTTTTGGGCATGCCAGGCATGAACCTAGAACGGTCTTTGCCTGTTTGGTGTGACTGCAGTTTAAAATGGTGTGCCTACACTTTTTGGAATACAGGAATCAGGCTCCAAAGGCTTTAGTTAAAAAACCATGTTTCACTTCGTCTGGGGAGGAAGCCGCCTTTTTTACCCAGTCCTCAGAGAAAACAACTTGGGGTTGTTTTGGCTCTGCCCCATTCCTGTAAATGCAAGCAAGTTCTGATAAACTGGGCACAGAGATAGAGAGCTCTTGTGACTCATCAGCAAACGCCAAGGATGGTCTGGCAGAGGTGTGATAACGTTCTCATGGCTTTGACTGGGCCTTTCTTAGTTCCTTTCTTGTCTCTTACAGTCTCCCCCTCCCACCTTCTTTTCAAGGAACTCTTAATCAAATTGGTTGGGGGGGAGCTAGCTGCAGGCATATTTAAAAGGTTGGCTTACAGGACTGTCACACTTCCTCAGCATCTCTGTGACCGCTTGTGTAC
>CAOKZL010004539.1:0-24780 GCA_948472985.1 Iguana delicatissima
GTTGGGGCTAAGGTTAGGGTTAGGGTTTCGGTTAATTGTAGGGCTAGGATTAGGGTTAGTGTTAGGACTACGGTTAGGGTTAGGGCTAGGGTTAGTGCTAGGGTCAGGGTTAGGGTTAGGAAAAGCCACAGTTTCAGCGAAGTAACCTGTTCTTCCTGACCCTCTCTGCAGAGCAGCATAGGGGAGGCAGGAAGAAAGCTCCCATCCCTGATGGCAGGGCTGCTGGCTTGTCATCCGGAGACCTCTGTCTTCATGGCAGCCTCCATCCTCCCTTTGCCCTTGATGGCATCACCGTGCCCTCCTGCCACCTACCTCTTTTCCTGCTTCACACATCCCTTTCCCTGCCAGCAGTTCTCCTTCCGGGGCAGACAGAACCCAGCATCCAGGAGGAGGATGAGACACACGAGGGGTGTGTGTGTGGCAAGAGGAACATGTCAAGGTTGTTGCTGGGCAGGCAAGGTTTCTTCTGAGTGGATGGCAGAGGGAAGAGGAGACGTGGCCTGACAGCCAGGGGCAAGGCCAGCAAGTTTGTATTGGCCATGTCTTGTGCATTAGAGACGGCCACACGCTGGAGCACTGATTGGGTCACCTCACTTGTTCCAGAGTGACAAGGAAGCATAAAAAGGCTGGTGTTTCCTTGACCAGCTGCCAGTTAGACTCCCTAGCTGGACCTGCCATGCCATTGGCAGTACACCGATTGTAAGGGGAGATGCTGCCTGATTTTTCTCCATTCTCTTCTGTTATTCCTGTTTGTCTAATTGCTGGAATGCTGCTATGTTTTTGCTAAGCCTTATCTTAGAGTGCGGCAATAAATTCAGCCTCTAAGTCTTACTTAATGTGTGTGACACTGTAGGTTTATTTCCAGTCTCTTAAGTTGACTTCCAGCCTTGCAAGACTGGAAATTCCCTCCCAGCGTTCTACTGGGGTTCTTGCCAGCCTCCCAAAGCTGATTCCATGCTTGGAACGACTGGCAGTCTCCCCAGCTCTATCAGGTATGCTGCCCCCCCCCCGAATTAAGAATCATTTGGACAGGACAGGAGGGACCCTGCCCAATCTCTAAGCATAAGGATCTTCCACCTCCCCCTTCCCCTGAGTGAGAGGTCCTATGTAGCGTGTGCCAACCCTGGCGTGAAAATGGAGAGAAACGGAGGTTTATAAAAGTGTTTTAATCAAGGCATGCAAATAAACAATATACACTTGGGAGACTCCCCTCTCCCAGGTACACTTAGTTACAAGAATTTACAAAACAGATATAACAGCACGGATACATTCTTAAGATCAGCCAATTCCCAAAATAACAACATCCCTAACGTGACTAACTACTTATTTCTAGTTACTCACAATTAGGTTATAGGCGTAGATGGTCTAAAGGAGAAGAGAGGGGGGGTCCAGGAGACACGGCATGCTGCCAGCTCGACTGGCCCAGCTCTCTCTCTCTCTCTCTCTCTCTCTCTCTCTCTCTCTCTAACTGGCCACATGGCCTCTCAGAAGTTTTATATTTTCCTCCTTGGAAGGATCTGGAAGCCTCTCCAAGATGCCCACCTCTTTTCCTTTTGGTTGGTCAATTCTCACCTTGTGACCTGTGATGCTGACCCTTTCCTTTTGGTTGGTCAACTCTCACCCTGTGACCCTTGATGTAATCCCAACACCTCATTAACCCTTGGTTTACCTGAAGAGGGAAGTATCTCCCTTTGATAAGCCTAGATAATGGGAAGCCCCATTATCACACGCCCCCCAAATCTCAGACGGTCTGGGAACAGCTGAAGGCTGGAACCACACCGGCTGGGATTTCATCCTGGGACCTAAGAAAGGAAAAGTCAAAGAATAAATGCAAACACACACAACAGTACAGGTTAGCCATATTATCAATGTGGACATGTAAAACTCAGCCCTCGTAACCTCCCTCCAGTCCTCTGCGTGACAAGGAATCTGCAACCACATTAGAACTTCCAGCCACGTGCTGAATGTCGAAGTCAAAGTCTTGTAGGGACAGGCTCCATCGTAGTAACTTCTTGTTAGTTCCCCGGACTGTATGTAGCCATCAGAGGGCAGCATGATCAGTCTGGAGGGTGAAGCGACGTCCCCAGACATATGGTCTCAGCTTCTCTAACGCATATACAATAGCATAGCATTCCTTCTCTGGTATGGACCAATTGGACTCCCTTGCAGAAAGCTTCTTGCTGAGGAACAAGATGGGATGCAAGGTGGCATCCGGACCCTCCTGTAGTAATACTGCTCCAATGCCTCTGTCAGAAGCATCTGTAGCCACTACGAACGACTTGTCAAAGTCTGGTGCCCGGAGCACAGGATCTGCCATCAAGGCCTGTTTCAAGGCTACAAAGGCTTCTTGACACTCTGCTGTCCATTTCACTACTTTAGGCTTCTTGGAACCTGTCAGGTCTGTTAGAGGTGCTGCCATTTGGCTATAGTTGGGCACGAATCTCCGGTAGTACCCAGCCAGGCCAAGGAAGGACTGCACCTGCTTCCTGGAACGAGGAATTGGCCAGCTATTAATAGCTTCCACTTTGACTTGCAGTGGAGTGATAGTCCCCTGTCCCACTTCATGGCCAAGGTAGGTCACTCTGTCCAGTGCAAACTGGCACTTCTTTGCTTTGACTGTCAGTCCAGCGTCACTAATGCGTTGGAAGACAATCTCCAAGTGTTTCAAGTGGTCTTCCCAGGCGTCTGAGAAGATTGCAATATCATCTAAATAAGCAACAGCAAAGTCCCCGCACCCTCTTAGCAAACAGTCCACCAGCCTCTGGAAAGTTGTAGGTGAGTTCCGTAGCCCAAAGGGAAGGACATTGAACTCAAACAGGCCCATGTGAGTGATGAATGCTGTTCGATGCTTAGACTCTTCTGCTAGGGCGATTTGCCAATAACCCTTAGTCAAATCGAGGCTGGATAGGTACTTAGCATGCCCCAATTTCTCCAACAGTTCATCTACTCTGGGCATTGGATAATGTTCAGGGCGTGTCACTGAGTTCAGTTTTCTATAATCCACACAAAAACAAATGTCCGTCCCCCCTTTTTGGGCACTAGGACAACTGGGGATGCCCATGGACTGCGTGATGGGCAAATGATCCCTATGTCCAACATCTCCTTCACCTCCCTCTCTATCGCCTCTTTCCCTTTTGGTGACACCCGTCGTGGCTGTTCTGCTGATGGCCTGCTGTCATCTGCGGCTACCACATGTTGAGGATCTGTGGTGCGACCTGGGATAGGTGAAAACAGGGTGGTGAACTTACCCGTCAAGTGAAAGAACTGCTTGCGTTGGTTCGCATTGAGTCTCGGGGAGGGTTTCACATCTTCCAAGCTACCACCCTCCCGATCATAGAAAGCACCTTCAGGCCACTCTTCCTCCTCCTCATCTTCCTGGACTGAAAGTGTGAGAAGGTGACTGGGCCTCTCATAAAAGGGTTTCAGTGAATTCACATGATACACTTTTGGCTTAACCCTAGAGTCTGGAAACTGTATTTGATAGTTCACTGTCCCAATGCGTTCTTGCACTGTTGCAGGACCTTCCCAAGAAATTTCCATCTTGTTAGACTGAAGAACCTTCAGAACCATCACTTGGTCTCCTTTCTCAAAGCAACGTTCTTTGGCATACAGATCATACCAGGTCTTCTGCTTCTCTTGTGCCTGTTGCAGATTCTCATGAGCATCTGCCCATGCTTCCCTGAGAGTATTCTGCAAGTTAGTCACAAAATCAACCACATTAGTCTCTGAAGAAGGGATAGCTCCCTCCCACTGACTTTGAACCAGCTGCAATGGCCCTTTCACATCATGGCCACAGACCAGCTCAAAGGGTGAATAACCCACGCTTGGGTGTGGAACAGATCTGTAAGCAAACAAGAACTGCTGTAGCGCCAAGTCCCAGTCATTGGAATATTCATTCACAAACTTACGGATCATGGCCCCCAAAGTTGCATTAAAACGTTCCACCAACCCATTAGTTTGGTGATGGTAAGGTACTGATGTCAGATGGCGTACTCCATGTGCCTCTAATAGGCGCTGCATGACTTTGGAGTTGAAATTGGAAGCTGCATCCGTTAAAATCTCTGCAGGCCAACCTAATCTAGCAAAGATGTCTGTCAAAGCTTGGGCTACTGCCTTAGCTGAGATCCCACCCAGTGGAATGGCTTCTGGCCAACGAGTGCAGAAGTCCACAAAGGTGAGCACATATCGCTTTCCCCTAGCAGTCTTCCTAGGGAAAGGTCCCATGATGTCCACAGCCACTCTCTGGAATGGGACATCAACGATAGGAAGTGGTTGGAGCTGCTGCTGTCACCTGTAGCACTTGTGGCATGTTCCTTTTCTTGCCACAAGATGTGGTCGGATACACCTGCAGCAAGTGCAAGCTGGTCACCTTCTTAGAGGTCAAGGTGCGGCAGCTGGAGGCACAGGTTTCTAATCTTCGTCTTATTAGGGAAGGTGAGGACTTCTTAGATAGGGCAGAGAGGACCTTCCTGAAGACCGGATATGCGGAGGAGCTGCCTGATGAGGAAATCAGTTCCGTGACCCAGGAAAGCGATGCTTGGAGGAATGTCACACGGAGAAGTAGAAGGGCCAGGAAGGAAACAGAGACTCTCAAACTACAGAATCGCTTCAACATTCTTGGTGCTGTGAATGATGAGGAACACCAGAAGGAGGGAACACAACATCAGCAAGAAGGAATCCAACTTCGGCAACTGGAACTTGAACACCAACAGGACAGCATCCAACATCGGGAAGACCAGCACTCCCGGCCTCAACACAATGCCCAGGCAATCCCGGAAGAATCTGCTTGTCGAAGAACCCCGGACAGGCCTCAGAGGAGGCGAGTTCTGGTGGTTGGGGACTCCTTGCTCAGAGGAACTGAACCGGCAGTTTGCAAACCGGACAAGCTCAATCGAGAGGTCTGCTGTCTTCCTGGGGCCAGGATAAACCACGTAACAGAGAGGCTAGCCAGGCTGGTCAAGCCCACTGACCGTAAGCCCCTCGTTTTGGTACACGTTGGAACCAACGACACGGTGAAGCGCAGCTTTCACCACATCACAAAGGACTACGAGCTTATGGGGAGAAAGCTTAAGGACCTTGGTGCGCAGGTGGTCATTTCATCAATCCTCCCTGTTCAAGGATATGGTGCACGAAGGGAAAGGACAATAGTAGAGGTCAACAGCTGGCTCCGCACATTTTGCCGCCGCCAACAGTTTGGCTTTTTGGATCATGGCTTGAAATTCCAGGAACATGGGCTTCTGGCAAGGGATGGGCTGCACCTCACGAAACTTGGCAGGAACGTTTTTTCAAACAGTCTCACAAGGAGGATTAGGAGGGCTTTAAACTAAGTACATCTGGGGAGGGAGACAAGATTATTCAGGACAAGGACTCGGCATGTGCAGGGGAAAAAGGCCCAAATGATATTGGCTAAGTAGGAATAGCATCCAATCGTGGGAGGGGTGGAAACAATGCTATGGGACTTGCAGGAAGGGCACGGGGACTTAAGTGTCTCTACACTAATGCACGGAGTATGGGAAACAAACAAGATGAATTTGAACTCCTAGTACAGCAAAATAAATATGATTTGATAGGCATCACTGAGACCTGGTGGGAAGAGTCTCACGATTGGAATGTAGGAATAGAGGGGTATAGCCTATTTTGTAGAAATAGACCAAATAAGAAAGGAGGAGGAGTAGCCTTATATGTCAAGGATGTTTTCACCTGTGACGAGATCCATGACTTGAACACCGGAAGCCAGGTCGAGAGCATCTGGGTAAGAATTACGGGAGCGAGAAACAATAGGGATATTATAGTGGGGGTTTACTACAGACCTCCAAGCCAGACTGAGGACCTCGACGGCGCTTTCCTAGACCAAATGACTGCACATTCAAAAAGGAGAGATACAGTAATAATGGGAGATTTCAACTACCCGGATATATGTTGGCAGTCAAACTCTGCAAAGGCGGCAAGGTCCAGCAAGTTTCTTGCTTGTCTTGCAGACAATTTCATGGTCCAGAAGGTGGAAGAGGCGACAAGGGGATCAAATATTCTGGATCTGATCCTGACCAACAGGGAAGACCTTGTTAATGACGTAGAACTGGTTGGATCTTTAGGACCATGCCCTATTAGAATTTGGCATTCAGTGGGGAAGAGAAGGTAAGTGTAGCCAGGCATTCGTCTTAGATTTTAAAAAAGCAGACTTCTGTAAACTGAAGGAGCTGCTGGCTGAAATCCCGTGGTCAAGAATAGTCAAGGAGAAAGGAGTTCAGGATGCGTGGGAGTTCTTTAAAAGGGAGGTACTGAAGGCACAGGCTAAAACTGTGCCATTAAGGAGGAAAAATGGAAGGTATCTGAACAAACCGGAATGGTTGACTAAAGAGCTCTCAGCTGAGCTCAGTGTTAAGAAAAACATGTACAGGAAATGGAAGAAGGGGAAATCACCAAAGAAGATTATAAGCAAGTAGCCAGGAGATGTAGGGAGAAGGTCAGAAAGGCTAAAGCACAGATCGAACTTAGGCTGGCCAGAGACATTAAAAACAATAAAAAGGGCTTTTTTAAATACGTCCGCAGCAAAAGGAAAAAGAAGGAGACGATAGGGTCACGGCGCAAGGAAGATGGTGAATTAATAACAGGAGGAAGAAAAAAGGCAGAACTCCTCAACACCTTCTTCGCCTCAGTTTTTTCCCAAAAGGATAAAAACACGCAACCTGGCGGTTGGGGAGCAGGTGAGGAAGTGGGGGAAATGCAGCACAGAATAGATAGAGAGGTAGTACAGGAATACCTGGCCACACTGGATGAATTCAAGTCTCCAGGGCCAGATGAATTGCATCCTAGGATTTTAAAAGAACTAGCAGAGGTCATTGCGGAACCTCTTGCTATAATCTTTGAAAACTCTTGGCGGACCGGAGAAGTTCCGGCAGACTGGAGGAGGGCAAATGTTGTCCCCATCTTCAAGAAGGGAAAAAAAGAGGACCCAAATAATTATCGCCCAGTCAGCCTGACATCAGTACCTGGAAAGATCCTGGAGCGGATCATCAAACAGTCAGTTTCTAATTACTTAGAAAACAATGCCGTAATTACGAAAAGTCAACATGGATTTCTCAAAAATAGGTCATGCCAGACTAATCTTATCTCTTTTTATGATAGAGTTACTTGCTTGATAGATGAAGGGAATGCCGTGGACATAGTATATCTTGATTTCAGTAAGGCCTTTGACAAAGTTCCCCATGACATTCTTGCAAAGAAGCTAGTAAGATGTGGACTGGACAGGGCTACTGTCAGGTGGATTTGTAACTGGTTGACTGACAGTACCCAAAGGGTGGTCTCCAATGGCAGATTCTCATCCTGGAGAGAAGTGACTAGCGGGGTGCCACAGGGTTCTGTCCTTGGCCCGGTGCTGTTCAATATCTTCATTAATGACTTGGATGAAGGAATAGAGGGCACGCTGATCAAATTTGCAGATGACACCAAATTGGGAGGGGTTGCTAATACGCCTGATGACAGGATCAAACTCCAAAAGGACCTGGACAGATTGGAGAGCTGGGCCAAGGCTAACAAAATGAATTTCAACAGAGAGAAATGTAAGGTCCTACACTTAGGCAGAAAAAATGGTATGAAGAAATATAGGATGGGGGACACGTGGCTGGATAGCAGTACGTGTGAAAGGGATCTGGGAGTCTTCATAGACCACAAGCTGAACATGAGTCAGCCGTGTGATGCGGCAGCCAAGAAAGCCAATGCAATTCTCGGCTGCACCCATAAGTGTATGGTGTCTAGATCGAGGGAGGTATTGGTACCACTTTATTCTGCATTGGTTAGACCTCCTCTTGAATACCGTGTCCAGTTCTGGGCACCCCAATTCAAGAAGGATATGGATAAGCTGGAGCAGGTCCAGAGGAGGGCAACCAAAATGGTGAGGGGCCTGGAAGCCATGCCCTATGAGGACAGACTTAGAGAGCTGGGTATGTTTAGTCTGCAGAAGAGAAGTTTGAGAGGGGACATGATAGCCATGTTTAAATATTTGAAGGGATGTCATGTCGAGGAGGGAGTGGGCTTGTTTTCTCCTGCTCTTGAGACCAGGACAAGGAGCAATGGATGCAAGCTGCAGGAGGGGAGATTCCGCCTGAACCTCAGGAGGAATTTCCTAACGGTCAGGGCTGTCCGACAGTGGAATGTGCTGCCACAGAGTGTGGTGGAGTCTCCTTCTTTGGAGGTTTTTAAGAGGAGGCTGGATGGCCACTTGTCGGGAGTGCTTTGAGGGTTTTCCTGCATGGCAGGGGGTTGGACTGGATGGCCCTTGTGGTCTCTTCCAACTCTACATTTCTATGATTTCTATGGTTGGAGAGGGGCCTTGGCTTGATCCTGGGATTTCCCTACTCTCTGGCAAACTTCACAGGATCGGACATAATCAGTCACATCCTTGCCCATCCCCTCCCAGTAGAAGGACTTTCCCAATCTGTCCTTGGTTCGGTTCACCCCAGTATGTCCACTAGGATGATCATGAGCCAGACTCAAGAGTTTGGCTCTATACTTAGAAGGCACCAGCAACTGTCTCTGAGTGTGTACGCCCCCCTTGTTACCTCTCGGGCCAGACTCACGATATAATAGGCCCTCAACGATTACAAATCTGGGCCCCTTCATCGCTGGAGGAGACTTCACTTCTTCCTTCGCTCTGGTCCAAGCAGCTTGAAGGCTCTGGTCTGCTTCCTGGTTTTCCTGGAACTGCTGTCGCTGAACAGGAACCAGCTGTTCCACCTGGAGTGGCAGACCCGCCTCAGATTCTCATTGCATTGCAGCTTCTCCAGGTTCTGCTCCCTTGGCTGGAGTGTTCTCTGAAGTTTCCACTGCTGTTGAATCCTTTGCTGGCTTTGGAGTCAGCGTTGTTGGATTCTCCTCCTCTGCACCAGCCTCTTGCATCTCAGGCAAATTGTCCAGCACCTGACTCTGTTCGGTGCCCACCGGAGACTCTTCCGCCCCCCTGGGCAGCGCTGAGTCAGGAGTGACCACAGGGACCAACTTGAGACCATGCTGACTAGCCTCTTGACATGGAGAAGCTCTTCCTGGACTTCCGCCAGCATCTGCTCCGACATCCGCGGTATCAGCAAGGATGGTCCCGACCTCTGGGCCTACGATGCTGTGGTGGGAGTCTGCCCTAGGTTCCGCCACCTCTTCAGGCAGGACTCCTTCTGGTGTAGCAGGCGACAGTGACTGCAGTCTGAGTTCAGGCTGGTCCTCAAGTTGCACTGAAGACTGACCTCTGCTTAGGCTGCTTGCCGTCTTTGCACGCTGTCCGGACTCTTTCCGGGCCTGACTAGCATGGAAGACGAGATCATCACCCAACAGAGCAGGACATTCGTAGTCATCATAAACAGCGAAAGTCCAAACTCCTTCTCAGCCTTTGTACTGAACAGGAACGCGTGCTGTTGACAGTTGAGCCGGAGGAGCTCTAAAGTCTCTGATGGTGATCTTGATGTGGTCATCAACAAGACCAGGATCCAGATATGAACGATGAATAGCAGAAACTTGTGCTCCAGTGTCTCTGTAAGCAACAACTTTCCTGCCTCCTACCCACAGTGTGTGCCTTCTGTGAGTAGGGATCATGTCCGGATCAGGAGCAACTGAATGATCAGCGGGAGTGTCCCTGGAAGCCGAAGCAACAACTAACTGGGCCAACTTAGGCTTCTGCTTACAGTTGGCTTTAGTATGTCCCAGCTCTCCACAGAGAAAGCATTTAGGGCTAGCCTTTTTCCCTGGCTGACCCTGTTGGCTGCAGCGGGGCTGTGACTTTGGGGTAGAGCTGTCCAGCTGAGGCTTCAGCCCTGCAACAGTAGGTTGGACTACCTCCTCACCTCTGGAGGCAACAAACCGATCTGCTGCCCTGGCAGCCTCTTCTAGCGTTCTAGGCTCTTGCTGTAACACAAAGGAGTTTGCAGTGGAAGCCTGTGTAAAGTTCAGGTGCATCATGTCCATTGTCTTGTTAAGGAGTCTTTCAATTTGTTCTGGTGTAAGCTTATCATGGAAGAGCTTTATCGCATCCCAGAAAGCAGCAGGAGAGTTTGCATGTTCTAGCATAGGGGTTGCGTGTGCTGAAGCCCCTTGCCGTGCCAGATTACTACCACTAGCAGTAGCATCCTGCTGTGTGTCATTGGTACCACTAGGATCCATAGTGTATTCCAGGATTTTTCCGGATCTTAAGTTCATAAAACTCCCTGACTGCCTCTGTGCACCGAAAACTACAACACAGAAAAGGTCTGATTGGCTGATCAAAGAATATATATAGTGCTAGAAGCCCCAAAAGCCACAGAAAAGAGGGAGAAATCCTAAAAACCAAGAAAAATGGAAAAAATCCCAAAGCCTTCTCTCCTTTCCCTGCTCTTCGCCCCCCTTCCTCCCTTCTGAGGGAAACAAAAGCCAACTCTGCCTGAGTGAAGTACCTGCAATTAGTATGCAGATTTTTTCAGCTCCACTGCTGCAGGGGACTTAAAAAAATGCCTGCTCTGACTCAGACCCAATGCCAGAGTTTAGCAGCTTTAAAAATCCAAAAAAAAAAAAAAAAAAAATTCTTTCCCCAACAGAAGCTTTGAATGACAGAGCCAGCAGCTCTTCACTGAAAGCTTTTTTTAAAAAACCCAGAAAATCACTCTTTTCCTAAAGAGAGTTTCCGTTTGACCATAGGAAGCAAGTCCTCACCAGAAAAAGCCCTCCTCCTCCTGCTTGAAGGAGTGGAAGGGAAAACATGCAGAGATCCCACTCTCAATGAACAGGTAGGCAATTCCGTCCCCCAGTCTCCAACTCCCCCTCCCTTTTCAAGCCTCAGAGAGGACCCGAAGGAGAGGAAAAACGTCCCTTTTAAACCACAGGCTGTTTAAGAAGGATCCCTCGCTCACACATCCACCCCCCCTTCTCCTGAGCTTAATTCCTCGGGGAGTGAAGACAAAGCCTCAACTCTGCACCCTAAAAACCCCACTCTCCGTCCGAAAACCGCTGCCACCATGTGACACTGTAGGTTTATTTCCAGTCTCTTAAGTGGACTCCCACCCTTGCAGGACTGGAAATTCCCTCCCAGCGTTCTACTGGGGTTCTTGCCAGCCTCCCAAAGCTGACTTCCACGCATGGAACGACTGGCAATCTCCCCAGCTCTATCAGGTATGCTGCCACCCCCTCCCCCGAATTATGAATTATTTGGACAGGACAGGAGGGACCCTGCCCAATCTCTAAGCGTAAGGAACTTCCCCCTCCCCCTCCCCCTGAGTGAGAGGTCCTATGTAGCGTGTGCCAACCCTGGCGTGGAAATGGAGAGAAACGGAGGTTTATAGAAGTGTTTTAATCAAGGCATGCAAATAAACAATATCACACTTGGGAGACTCCACTCTCCCAGGTACACTTGGTTACAAGAATTTACAAAACAGATATCACAGCACAGATACATTCTTAAGATCAGCCAATTCCCAAAATAACAACATTAGCCCTAACGCGGCTAACTACTTATTTCTAGTTACTCACAATTAGGTTACAGGCGTAGATGGTCTAAAGGAGAAGGGGGGGTCCAGGAGACACAGCATGCTGCCAGCTCCACTGGCCCCGCTCTCCTCTCTTCTCTCTCTCTCTCTCTCTGGCCACATGGCCTCTCAGAAGTTTTATATTTTCCTCCTTGGAAGGGTCTGGAAGCCTCTCCAAGATGCCCGCCTCTTTTCCTTTTGGTTGGTCAGTTCTCACCTTGTGACCTGTGATGCTGACCCTTTCCTTTTGGTTGGTCAACTCTCACCCTGTGACCCTTGATGTAATCCCAACACCTCATTAACCCTTGGTTTACCTGAAGAGGGAAGTATCTCCCTTTGATAAGCCTAGATAATGGGAAGCCTCATTATCACAATGTGCCTCTGGAATTCTTTCTACTCCACTGGGACCCTCTGCTGTGGCGAAGTCTTGTTTCACAGATTGCACTCTGCTCATGCTCAGAGGAGCCAAATCCTGCCAACCCTGAGAGAACACTCCTCAGAGGAACTGGAGGGGTCAACAGGGAGGCAGTTCTCTGGGCCCCAGCCCGGTAGCCCCCTCTGCCCGCCCCCCCCGGAGCTCAGCTGGAAGGGAGCTTTGGCCGCTGGGGTGCAAGGGGAGGAGGGGCAAAGCACCGCTCGGGGCTCCCTGGGGGTGACCTTTGGTGGACCATCACACAGCACGAACCACAGCCTGTAAGGACCAAGAAGAAGAGAGAAGCAATCCAGACGTTTGATTCTAATGCTACAATCTCCAGATTTAGCCCTGATGTGAACTGTAATTTAATGCTGCGTAGCCTGCTCACCAGAAATATAATATCAGGCAATGTCTTCCTGCACTTTTGGAAATGTTGGTGAAGAATCAGTGCCCCACAAGAAGCAAGGGCGATGCTAATTTTAGTGTCAAGTTGTGCAGTGTTTATTCTTGCATTGTGTCATATTAAAATCATCTTGGTATTGTGGTGGTATGATTAAACAAAATACGCAAATTCTTGCAAGAAAAACTGTGTTTTTAAAATCCTTTGTTCCGCTGTGTCATATTAAGACAACATTGTTATTGTGGTGGTATGATTGTGTACATAAAAACTGCAAATTTTGTGAAAAGAGCTGCCAGTGTTTTTTAAATCCTTTCCTGGAGGAATGGCCAGCAGATTGTTTAATGTGACGTTCCCAAGCGTAAGTTGTATTATGCAAGCAGAGTGTTTTCGCCTGGACCCATCGGGTGGAGATGGATGGAGAGATCTGCAGCCAGACCAGGGCGAAAGTGTACATAAGGGGCGGAAGACCTACTGCAGAGCAAGTAGCAGCCCAGTGCAGAAGGCTCATTTATTTATTTGTCTATGTCAAGCTAATCATACACATTTGTAACGGTTCAGTATTCATTTTTATGTATATAACATTTATATTTTACTTTATGATATTTTGTTAACTTAGGATAGTTACAATTTGATGATAGCTAAATAATGTATATAACTAGACATAACAAAATGGGATAACTGGGTAAGCAAATTTTGGCTTTGATGTGTTACTTGATCGTAAGCCGGCTTTGTTAATGGAATCTTTTCTTTTTTGTGACCGTCGAAACCCATGGAAGAACACACATTGCATAGTTTGTAAAGCTGAAATACTGGTTATGGTTAATCCTGCTTATTATTATTTTTTTTTATTTTTTATTTTTATTTTGTGAATAAAAGAGATTTAAACACAAAATGCGAAAGTAGTTTGCGTGCAATTAACTCCATGGGGGAGGGGGCAGCAAAATCTTGCCCTTCCCTGTCTCTGAAGGCCTGGCTCCTGTCCTAGGAGCAGGGAAATATGATGTTTTCAACAGCGGCAATAGAGGAAAGGGATCAGTTGCATAGGGACGGGGGAGGGGCAATGTTTTTGGGGTGTCCCAGCCCATAGCCACTCCCCCACATGCCCTGGCCACACCCCCACTCACCACAACCACGCCCCTCGTGCCTTAGCCCCGCCCCCTCGCAGCCCCCCCAACACACGCGTTCCAAGCTCCACCACTGAGCACTATAATCTATCCATTGCTAATGGCTGTTTGCAGCAATTGCTGTTGGCAACTTGCTTTTAGTGGTGGGTTCAAAAGGCACCAAGGCTCCAAAAGAGGTGATCTGGCAATAGCGGATGGAGGTGGGGAAGGAGGAGGTGTTATGAGAACAGCCAGGGTGAAGATCAGAAGACAGGAGCCGTCCAGCTTCTCAGGAGGAAAGAGAGGTAAACATCAGGAATGCCTGGGGGACTCTGTTTCTGGGGGGGTGATGCTAAGGAGCCCCGGTGGCACAGTGGTTAAATGCCAGTAGTGCAACCACACGGTTGTGAGTTCGATCCTGCCAGGCTCCAAGGTCGACTCGGCCTTCCATCCTTTCGCAGGTCGGTAAAATGAGTACCCAGCTTGTTGGAGGCAATTAGCTCACAATACATTGTAAACCGCTTAGGTAACACTTAGTTGATAGGCGGTATAGAAATAAATGCTATTGCTATTGCTATTGATGTGACATTTATGACTTTCTCCAGTCATGACCATGTGCTCCTGAAGCTGTATGTCAAAGCCTAAAACCTGCTATCATCCAACACACCCACAACCTGCAAAGCAAACTGTCGCAGCCTCTCTTAGTTTGTGTGTCCCTCCTCATTAATAACTTTTGCCATTTTGGCCACCTTCTGATGTTGCCCAGCCCCGTGTGCGTTCATCCGTGAAATGTCAGAGAATATGACATGTAGTGCCAAAGACACAGAATGTGTGATTTTTTTCACGGTTGAGTCAATGTCATTCCCATCCTTTTTAATGACGGGGAAAAACTTCTCCAATAAGACATGTTGACATGCCTGGCTGTTCTTCAGGTTCTCATCCCAGCCGGATTAGCTCCTGGCGCACTTGGGTCTCCTTGTCTTCCTTCAAGTCTTCCTTCCTTCCTTTTTTATTTATTATTCCATCTTTCTTCCAAAACAGGATCCAAGGTGGTAGACAATATTTTAAAAGCACAACACAATTTAAAAAAAAATATCTTGATACAGAAGTTAAAAGACAAATACACTAAATTTCTATTATATAGTATAATTATATGCTATTTTATATAAACACACACACACACACACACCCATTATATACTATAATAGAAAAATCTCTATTATAGTTCTATTTTGGAAAAACACAAGTTAAAAACAAGCTTAAAACAGCATTAAAAGACACTTGAAAAATACTAAAATAAAAATAACGGTTTGCCACTGACTTCCTCTGAGGCTGAGAGAGTGGGACTTGCCCGAGGCCACCCAGTGGGTTTCCGTGGCTGAGCAGGGAACCCATATCCACTCCATATCACTAAACCACGCCAGCTCTAGAGGTTGCCGTTGCCTTCCTCTGAGGCTGAGAGAGTGTGACGTTCCCAAGGTGAGCCCCTTGGGAAAAGGAGATTCCACCTGAACCTCAGGAAGAACTTCCTGATGGTCAGAGACCTGTCCGGCAGTGGAATATGCTGCTGGCCCCATGGAGTGTGGTGGTCTCCTTCCATGGCGGAGAGGGGGAGTCAGATCTCCGTCTCCCAGAGACCAACACACCGTGCAAGGTCTCTGCCAAGGTCAGATTATGCCCGACACAGAAAAGGAAGGATTTCTGACCTGGTGGTGGGTCCAGAAGCGAAGCCACAACTGGGAGGTCGTGCTTAATCCACATACTCTGCCTGCCACGTGGGAGGAAAAACGTATGGAAGTATGGAGTGGTCTGATTGTTGCCGCTGCCACGGCTGTCCATGAACGTGAAATGTTACTTTTCTGAACTATACTTCTCAGAACCCCCACCAGATACGTTCCCAAAAGCAGTTTCCTCAAGCTTTAATGGGGTGGGCAAGTGAGGAAACCTGGAAAAAAGCGGGCGGTTCATGAAGGCTCCCTCTCGGAGCCTCCCGGGGAGCGGACAGGGCCTGCCAGCGGACGGTGGCTTCTTCGGCCTGGAAAACGACTCATGCAGCAAAGGAGCCCAAGCCAGCCGAGGCCTTCCGAAAGCAGACCGCAGTCCAGAGGGGCGGAGGAGGAGGAGAGGCAGCAGCGTCACTTCCAGGAGGGCTCCCGAGCCTCAAGGAACGTCGGTGGCATCAACAGACCACCATGCGCTGCCTACACGAAAGCGTTCCAAAAAGACACAAAGCGCGAAAGATTATATTCTGGGTCCAGGGCAGTGACTCACAGAAAGATTTTCCTCGAAACAGATCCGTTCTTTTTGTAAGGCAGTGGATTTTGGTTTGGTTTTTTGGACCGTGAGGAACATGATGAGGAAAACCTGAAGCAACGGGCTCCTGAGCAACGGATCCACCTGGGTTTCGGCCAACCATTCTAGCCATTTCTTTTCTTTTGTTTTTGATAATTAAAATGGTAACAAATAAAATACAAATCAGTAAGATAAAATATTATTCCTGAGAACAAGGGTACGCTCGTGTGCATCTTCTTAATCTTCGTCTATCCCTACCAAGGGCATGTTGTTATTTACAAGTATGTCATAAGTATGTTCTATTTAAATTCTTTGTTCCCGATATATTCACACGAATATCTATTTAATATCCCACTTCATCTACATCATTGCTTAGTATTGCTTATATGCTTTTAGTTAGTTGCTGCCCTCTTTATTTAGATTCCAGTATTCCACCTCATAGCTTACTGTGACAACTAGCCATTAATTATTGAGTTTATGTTTTTTAAGATAGTTAATAGAGGGGCTCCTATTCACTGTTAACTTTATTTAAACGTGGCTATCATGTTCTCTCTTAACCTTCTCTTCTGCAGACTGAACATACCCAGCTCCCCAAGCCACTCTTGGTAAGGCATGGCTTCCAGACCCTCCACCATTTTGGTTGCCCTTCTCTGGACTTGTTCTAGCTTGTCGATATCCTTCTTGAATTGAGGTGCCCAGAACTGGACACAGGATTCCAGATGAGGCCTAACCAATGCAGAATAGAGTGGTACCTCCCTCAACCTAGACACCATACTCCTATGGATGCAGCCGAAAATTGCATTGGCTTTCTTGGCTGCTGCACCACACTGGTGACTCATGTTCAGCTTGTGGCCCACCAAGACTCCTAGATCCCTTTCACACTTACTGCTCTCCAGCCACGTGTCCCCCATCCTATATTTCTCTATTTCATTCCCCCCTCAAGTGTAGGACCTTACGCTTCTCTCTGTTGAAATTTGTTTTTTTAGCTTTGGCCCAGCTTTCCAATCTGTCAATGTTTCCAAAGGAAAGCAGCCACTGACTATGCGTCACAGAAACCAACATTAGACCCCCCAAAAAATCCCTGATGCCTTCTCTGCCTGAGATTCTACATGGCTGAGCATAGCATAAGAACTCCAAATGTGGTATTGCAGCACAGCTGCCATGTCATCCCTTTCTGGACTCGCCTTTGTTCTGTGGTAGCCCCCTTTCGCACAGTCTGTTGCTGGGGATGATGGGAATAAGAGAAGCATCTGGCTCTGCCTCCATAGCCGAATGCAGACCGAGAACAGCCACTTGGTGAGTCCCTGTGATTCCGTCACTTTCCTTCGGGGAAGAAGGCAAGAGGAGAAGAGCTGACTAAAGAGTCTGGCTTAAATGCAGACACCCCCTGCTTACCTCACAGAGGTCAGGGACCAGAAAGTAGAATTGGTTGAACAGCAGCACCTGGTCTTTCGCCGGTTCTTCTCCTCTTGGCTCCGTGACCCCCTCACGTTCCCTACGGGACGAAGGCAAGGGGAGGAGAACGGACGAAAGGCTGGACCGACCCTTCACTGAGAGAAGAGCACGTATCTATAGTTTACCATTCCTGCAAGAGTGGAACGTCAAAAAACACATTGTCGAAAAATGGGTGGACACCTCTGTTGTAAGATTAGAGTAGGATTTCGTAATTATTATTTTTGAGAAAAGTAGCAGTTGAAGCATTTGAAAGGTATTTGTAGCTAGAGATGTTTTGATATAGAATTCTTAATAGTCTACATTAGGAAAGCTGTGGAAGCTAACTTTTTTGAAAAAAATATTTTTATTGTTTTATTGTCTTTAACTACTTTTTAATTAACCCCTCTATTCTGCTTCGGTCAGAACTCATCTGGAATAATCCTGTGTCCAGTTCTGGGCACCTGGTTTCAAGAAGGATATGGACAATCTGGAGCGTGTCCAGAGGAGGGCAGCCGAAATGGTGGAGGGTCTGGAAGCCATGAAACCCTCTGAGGAACGGCTGAGGGAGCTGGGGATGTTTAGTCTGCAGGAGAGAAGGTTGAGAGGGGACAGGACAGCCGTGTTTAAATATCTGAAGGGATGTCATGTTCAGGAGGGAGCAGGCTTGTTCTCTGCCGCTCCAGAGACCAGGACAAGGAGCAATGGATTCAAGCTGCAGGAAAGGAGATTCCACCTGAACCTCAGGAAGAACTTCCTGATGGTCAGACCTGTCTGGCAGTGGAATATGCTGCTGGCTCCATGGAGTGTGGTCGTCTCCTTCTTTGGAGGTTTTAAGCAGAGGCCGGATGGCCATCTGCTGGGAATGCTCTGATGGGTTTTCCTGCATGGCAGCGGGTTGGACTTGATGGCCCCTGGGGTCTCTTCCAACTCCGTGATTTCTGTGATTCTATTCTACGATTCTATGAGTATTTAGTATTCTTCTTTCTTTCCTTTTTTTTGTTTGTGTTTTATGTCCATTTCTTATTGTAATTTGTTGTTTCTTTTGTTCTGTTTGTATGTCTTTTGTATTTTTAATAAAGTTTAGTGAAAAAATGTTTGTGACCTACGCCGCCTCTCAGGAGAATTCTCTCACTGGGAGATCCTCTGTCTTCTTTATTACAGAGATGACGAAAGCATCAACACCATAGCAACACATAATTATCTCCAGGAATGTACCCAGTGGGTGTCAGCTAGTGATGCCCAGGCCTTTGCTAGGGATACGCGTTGGAGGCAGCCATGCAGGAACCCCTCTTCCTCACCTCCCAAATATGAGAAAGGTGTTGAGGAGAAGATGGGAAAGACCCGTGGAAGACAGATCCAGTCTGTGGCATCTTCAGTTAAAGGTTTCAGGTAACAAAGGTTAGGTAAGAAGGAGCTGGGGAAAGTTACTTTTTGGGTATCTAGCTTCTAAAATCCTCCAACCAACATAGCCAGTCCCCCAAAAGTAACTTTTTCACACTCTGAAAAATACTCTGTTTGAGATCTTGGCGTTCTCTCAAGCAGGAAAATGGCTGCCAGTTGCAGGAGGCTATACCAGGGCCTTTTCAGCTCCACTCTCCCAACACGCCACAGAGACGGGAGAAGGACGGGACCTCGATGCCGGTTCTGCAGGACGTCTGCATCCTTCTTCGTCCCCAGGCAGTGCGATCATGAAGGAAAGCATTGGCAGGTTTTCTCCATCAATGCCCTGTGATTGCACTGCCATCCTGCGCTTACCTGGTGTTCGGGGGGTCCAGAAGCGCAACGGCTGTGCTTTCTGCCCCAGCGCAGTCTGGAACAGCACCCAGCTGTGCTGAGGAAGGAGCAGAAGGGCCATTCCTGTCTCCTGGACCCTGGAGGCAGCTGGTGCAGAGGGGAGTCCTCCTGTCACGCTCCTCTTGTGGCAGAGCTGCTGCCAGGAACAGGTAAGGTGCGAAAAGGGCCTAGTTCTCAGTAAGGAATGTTTCACCCAAATTTTGGAGGAGGAAGATATTCCTTTGCCACCTGTGATCAGTGTCAGAGTTCGGCTCCCAGCCCATGCCTCTCTGCCAGCAAGGGAAAGAATGCAATGGCACTTGCCCAAGAGGAGGAGGAGGTGTTACTGCGGTTATGTTATGTCTGGTGAGAGCACTAGATATCTCTTGATATCAAGTAATTTGGCCTTTACCCAACCTCTCTCTGGCACCCTGCCCCCCGGGTTTGCAAAGGTCCACCGGACAAGCACGTCACAGGCGCGGCCGTTAATGGTTATGCGTTCCAGACCTCATTCAGGCAGGCAGCTCAAGCCTCTCCGATGCTTCAGGGAACACCTCATTGCAAACAGGCCTTGCTCAGCGCGACTCTTGTACAAAAGACGCACGTCTCAGAGCCGAGCAACTCCTTTATGTTGAGCCGTTTGCATACTGGCCATACTATTGTCATCGAGCGCTAAGCCCATCGTGTGAACTTGGCCTTTTCCAACTCCTTTTGTCCAAGCTCTAAATTCCCTTTGTTCTCACCAAACATGCCGTAGCCCGTAGGCACTATCCACCCTATGAAAAGTCCCCATTTTCGGGACGGCCTCGGATCACTTTGGACTTCCATCCCGCCTTGCTGCCGGTTTGTCTGAAGAGTTCCCCTCAGCAACCCACGCTGAGCTCTTTTCCCCTCAGCCTCCGCTTCTCTCCAGGACTACGAGACCAGGTATCGTATTGCCTTCCCCTGAAACTCTCCATTTCTCTTTCTAAGCTAGTTAGTGACTGCCTTGCCTTATGTGTTTATCCTTTAATAAAACTATTGTTTGTTCACTTTAAAACTTGTCTAACTGCTCTCTGACCTGGCGCTGTATACATAGGGTTAAAAGATCCCAGCTAAAGTTACCCTGCCTCTCGCTAGCCAAAGAGAGTGCTCAAGTTTAACTCCCCCCTCTTGTATTTCATTTGGTGATCTGGGCGCCCCTCCCGGGACCCCCAACATACCGGGTAACAGAGGCAGTGCCCAATGCAAACCATCAGTATAAGAGCTGAGCCGAGCCGAAGTCAAGGTCAAATCCAAAAGGTCCATCCAAAAGGGGTCAAAAGAGCTGGACCACAAGGGTCGTGAGGGCTTGAGTAGCGATTTGCTACAAGCAAATAGCGAGCCATGCTGAGAGACTTAGATAGCTGACAGAAACAGGTGTCACTCATCATTGTTCTGTTTTCTCAATCCAGCAAAATGGCTCCCCTCTGAGCTGCTCATTTTTTATCCTCCGTGATTGGAAGCTGGGGGGCAAAGGTGGATCTAATTCCTCTAAATCATTGCTGGCCCCTTCTCCCTCTGGCACAAGTTGCAGCAACTCCTTCTCAGCTTGTCTTTCAGCTGATGGGAGTGTTGGCAAGATAGTTTGGTCTGTCACTGGCTCTGTTTCTGCACAATCAATTGCTCTGATTGTGCAGAATGACCTCTGAGCTGTCATCTGTCACACTTAGTCCAAGAGTGTCACCCATCTTATGTATGAGCCTTTCATTCCCCCCGCCCCCGCTTAAATATAGAGTATTGCTTTCCTGCTGAAATTATTTTTGTTAGCTTACCAACCCTGTCACCCATAGCCAGAACACCCAGTGGCCATGCTGCTGGTGTGATGAGGGTTGTACTCAGCAAATCAAAAAGGTGCTGTGCTGAAATTTAAATGGCAATTTAACATAACCCTAATAGTTAATTTTTTTTTACCTGCTAACATATATGTAATTGAATGTTCAAGCTTATTAATGATTGCCTAAACATTCTAATTCTCAAAGGTCCCTCCCTAAATTACAAACCCCAGCATTCCATAGGATGCTAAAAGTGGAATAATAGCACTATAAGAGTCCAGTGCGGGAAGGGCTCTGGACAATATAGATGAGTCTGAATCCTATTGTTAGCCTTCTCTAGAGCAGAATTGGATTTACCTCTGTGTAGATGTGTCATTCAACAGTTTATTCCATGAATGTATTGTAGCTGAAACAAACCAATTTGATGCCAGACATGGTGTGTGGATTGTTATGTAAAGCATTTGGAAGCATACATTCTTGGAATGCATATGAAATGAAGAAGCCATTTTAGAAGAGCTTTGTCCCTCCGTACTATACATAAAAGCATACAGTGGCCCCTCCACCGTCGCAAGAGTCCCGGGCCATTTCTGCACTAGACTGTTATAGCGCTATTATTCCACTTGCAACATCCTACGGAATCCTGGGGTTTGCAGTTTCAGGAGGGGCCAGCTGGATTCCATAGGATGCTGCAAGTGGAATAATAGCGCTATAACAGTCTAATGTGGCAATCGCCCAGGGCACAGAACCCTCACAAAAGTGGAAAAAGGAAACAACGCAGCCCCTGTCCTCCCCCTCCCATTCCCTTCCGGGGCTCCCTCCTCCCACTCCCTTGCCTTTTGCTTTGACATGCACTCTCCACTCCCAGGGAAAAGGCAAGGGAATGGAGGGAAGGTACGCCTTCTCTACAAATAGTGCTCTCCCCTCCCTTTTCCTCGCCTTTTACCTCGGCAAATGTTCTCCATGCCTGGGCGAAAGGCAAGGGAATAGGAGGAGGAAAAGGAAGGAGAGGTACACACTCACCTTGTGAATTTGCAAATTTGCAAAGGTCAGACCCACGAATGCGGAGGGAAGACTGCATATTCCTTAAAAGAAGCACTCGCCTTATATGCTTGTGATAATGGGGCTTCCCATTATCTAGGCTTATCAAAGGGAGATACTTCCCTCTTCAGGTGAACCAAGGGTTAATGAGATGTTGGGATTACATCAAGGGTCACAGGGTGAGAGTGGACCAACCAAAAGGAAAGGGTCAGCATCACAGGTCACAAGGTGAGAACTGACCAACCAAAAAGGAAAGAGGCGGGCATCTTGGAGAGGCTTCCAGACCCTTCCAAGGAGGAAAATAAAACTTCTGAGAGGCCATGTGGAGAGAGAGAGACACACACACAGAGATGAGATCTATGCCAGTCGTAGGCAGGCAGGCAGGCATGCCTGGCCTCCTGGCTTCTTTCTTCTAAGAACATCTGTGAGTACTAGAATAAAGTAGTTAGCCGCGTTAGGGCTGTTTATTATTTTGGGGAATTGGCTGATCTTAAGAATGTACCTGTGCTGTGATATCTGTTTTGTAAATTCTTGTAACTAAGTGTACCTGGGAGAGGGGGTCTCCCAAGTGTGATATTGTTTATTTGCATGCCTTGATTAAAACACTTCTATAAACCTCCGTTTCTCTCCATTTCCACGCCAGGGTGGGCACACGCTACATAGGACCTCTCACTCAGGGGAAGGGGGAGGTAGAAGTTCCTTACGCTTAGGGATTGGGCAGAGTCCCTCCTGTTCTGTCTAAGTAATTCATAATTCAGGGGGGTGGTGGCAGCAGCATATGAACTGGGAGATTGCCAGTGTTCCATGCGTGGAAGTCAGCTTTGGAAGGCTAGCAAGAACCCTAGTAAAAACACTGGGAGGGAATTTCCAGTCTTGCAAGGCTAGAAGTCTCTTAAGAGACTGGAAATAAACCTACAGTGTCACAATGCTTCTCTTCAGTCTTTGACATCCACTTCGTGCAACTCCCTGAAATTCCTCGTTGTTGCTGTTGTTGTTTGCTCCCAGGGCCATTTCCACACTACATGGTTATAGTGCTATTGTTCCACTTTCAGCATCCTACGGAATCTTAGGATTTGCAGTTTAAGGATGAGCATTTAGAATTCAGCCAGGGAGCTCTTTGGCCTCAGTAGACTGCAAATCCCAGAATTCCACAGGATGTTGAAAGTGGAATAATAGCACTGTAACAGTGAAGTGTAGAAATGGCCCAAGTCATTGCTGACTTATGGCAACTCTAAGGCAAACCTATCAGTGCTTTTTCTGCAGCTGAGAGTGTGTAATGCACCATCTCAAAAACACCCCAGCGCAAATAATGGCCCTTTCCACATGTGGGGGGGACGGGCGAAACGCCTGAAAACGGAGCTTACCAGCGGCCGGGCGAGTCCGTCGCCACGCGGAGCAGCGCGAGCTCGCTGCTCCACAGTCCTGCGGCGCCCCAAACGGCGGCTTCCGGTTGGTGGAGGCTCTCCACCAACCGGAGAAGCTCGCCAGCTGGAAGCCCGCCCCTGGCAGATCTAAAGGCACGCACTTGCGCGTACCTGCAAATCTGCTTCGGAGGTGGGCGACGGAGCGGCACGAGGTTGGGTGCTCCGTGCTTTTTAAAAACCTCTATAAAGAGGTTCTTAAAAAACACTCCGCGTCACCAGTTCCGGCCGCTCCTGCGTGGATTGAGGTGTGGAACTACGAAATGTAGTCCACGCCAGTCCACGCTATGGTACAGAAGACCTCCGTTTGGGGGTCGCTCTGCACCATTTTAAAATGCTAATGTGGAAATGGCCAATATTCCTTTTTGCAGCTGGACATTACTAACCTCAAGAAAAAATAACAGCAGGAATTCCACTTGACAGCTGAGGGAACAAATACATTCACATTTACACATGGAGCTGAGACAGTGTTATTATGTCGAAGGAGGCATCAAAGCGACCTAATTTCCTGATAACTCCATCGCATTAGCTGGAGCACCCTCTTGGCTAACGAGAGGCAGGGTAACTCAGCGGGGATCTTTGACCCTATGTCTACAGCGTCAGGTCAGTGAGCAGTCAGGCAGTCCAAAATATCAATTAAGATTTATTAGACAATTATTAAAGAAAACACGAACACACTCCTAACTAGAATAGGAAATAGAGTTTTTGGGGAATGGGTGATACGTCACCAGTCCTGCAGCCCTGGGGAAGCCAATGCAGGGTAGAAGGACTCGGCGCGGCAGCCGAGGGGAGCTTGCAGAACGAGGCGGCAGCAAGGCAGGAGAGCAGTCCGAACGCGAGTCCGTTGAGCGGCCCGAGGAGCTCTCAGAACTGGGGGTTTTTATCAGGGAAAGAACGACCGTAGGCTACTCTGGTCTTGGGTGAAAACAATAAGTTTTGGGTTGGAGACGATGCCTCCGAAAGGTCAGAATTTACATGACTGAGTTACGTTCCGAATTGGCAGTGGTACGGCCGGTATGTAGATGCGGCTAGCTGGGCAGTTGAGCACTCAGCTCGCCAGGGTGCCCTCTCAGGGCAGAAGTCTCTTTGTTTACCGTGCATTGGTAATGAGGGTGTTTGTTTCGGGAGGTCCCCTAAAGCAGATCTGGCAATCTCTGGCTTGGTTTGGTGGGAGCAGCAAACAGTAGCCGTGCCTAGCTTCGCGCTTGTTCGGCGGCCTCACAAACACTTGGCTGGTGGCGGAGCAGGGCCGAATTGTGATATCAAAATGATATCTTTGGTTCACCAAAGGCCAGGCCCGTACACAGTGGTAAAAGGCCTTTCTTTCTTTTTGGCTGCAGGTAGTGTCTTTTTGCATTCCTCCCTGGCAACGTCCCTGGCTTCAGTCCAGAGCGCTTCTGCCTCTGGTTTAATAGTGCAAATTTTAATAGTGCAACTAGGCTTAATAGTGCAAATTTATTTTCTACATTGTCTCAAAATTCTTAAAGGATGCTCTTCAGTTTGTATTTTGCCATGATGGTTGGTTTAGTGTGCTTCTTTAGCTTTACTCTACTTTTTCTATTAGCAGTTCATGGTCTATGACACAATTCACACTTGGACTTATTTTTGTAGAGAGAATGGAGCGTCTTCATCTT
>CAOKZL010004540.1:0-25925 GCA_948472985.1 Iguana delicatissima
AAATGCTAGAGGTATTCTTTGCTTGTTAGGACTGTGAGTTTTCCATCTGGTTTGACTGCAACTCCCACCACTGGGGCTTGTCCCATGATATCACCAGGTTCTGCTCTGTGATATCATCAGTACTATCCCTAGGAGTCACCTTTTGATGCAGAAATCTCAGGATTTGGGATGATCTTTACATGGCAGCCCTGTATTATTATTTTCACTGTATTATTTTCCACTTCATAAAAAGAAAATATCACACATTTGATAGAAATGATGATGCCTCCTATTAAGTATCATTGGAAAGTTATATTCCCAGGGCTTTTGACAAAATACCTTCCCTCCATTTCACCAACACTGGGGAAACATCAAGTTACAAGGATGCAAGGGAATACTTCCTTCCTTCTTAAATTCTACTGTAGCTCACATTAAAATCTGAATTTTAAAACTTTCAAGGTTGTAACACTTGATTCAAAATTGGCATGAATATTTTGAGCCACTAAATTTACGATTTAAATTTGTAGATGTGCTGTAGTTTACTTGGGGATCCAAGACAACTAAAACTATTTCAGATGAACTTTCTTTCAAATTTTATTTTAAACACATTTGGACCTGAGGTCATAGTTTATTATAGCAAAGAAATTTTAATGGTCCAAATTACAAGCCACTAAAAATAGAGGTCATCTCACAAACAAGTGAGAGACCTTGAACTGTAGAGATGTTGATGGTGCCTCTATAATATTTCATTGGCTTAAACACTGTTGCCAAAGATACAGTTGAAATTTATGCACTAATTATGTAGCAGTAAACCAAAGATGAATGCATTCAAATTCAAAACAAGATAGAACAAACGGGGAGGGGGGAACAAAGGATGGAGAAAGAAGAGTGTCAGAGAAGGTTTTGTTTTTGTTTTTTTATGGAGGGAGGACCCTCATTGTTGGTATTTTCCAAATTAAACCAATTTCAGTTTTCCAGTCAGCCACATTTGCATACAAAGGAATCTTAAACCAGTTACTTTATCTCTAAATACAATGTCTGGCTTCCGGTGGGGAAAGCATATCACACAGAGTAACAGAGAGGTATGTTATTTGTTCTAGAAGGACAAATTAATAGAAATGTTCCCTAGTTAACAACATGTATCACAAGGTATGACCAGTGAATCAGCTTTGAAAACGTTGGTGAATCCACTCTAAATCTTACTGCCATACTTCTAAGAGCTACTTCAATAAATTTAACAGTAGCTCTGCCAGTGCTCGACCTTGCTGTGGAAAAAATGATAAAGTCAAGAGTGAATTTGGTTCCCCTCAGGATATGGATGTGACAGCCACAACTAGAGTCCTTTCACGCTACAGAATTATAACTGCATAATAATTCGACTTTAACTGCCACAGTTGCATTCTGTAAAATCTTGGGATCTGCAGGTTAGTAAGGGGCATTTAGAATTCTCAGCCTCACCAAATTACAGTTCCCAGCATTCCATTAGATGCAGTCATGGCAGTTAATACAGAATAACAGTACTAAAACTGTATAGTGTGACAGAACCCCTGGTGTATGGTAAAATATTAATCCAAGTATAATAAAAGTTTAACACCTGAGGTTGGGAGAAACATTAGTTAAGCCAACAGAATAGAGAAAATAGTATAAAATGTCAACTTTGGAACATTCACATTAGAAACACAAGTATCGTTTATCAGCTGGAATTACTCTAACTTGTTATCTTCTCTCTAGAAAATTAGGGAAGATTTCTCAAGGATTAGAATGAAGAGAATGCAGTGTCAAACAGTAAGCTGGTTGTCAGTATTGATTATGGATTACTTCTAGATACTAGTATTAAAGTGAGTAACGTATTACTCTGATCTCTTCACTATTTCATATGTGGAAAAATATCTTTTTATCTAGAATATCTATAACGTAAAGCTCAAAAAAGTTGAGCAATCTATCCTGTATTTCCTTATGAAAGAAAAAAATCAGAATGTTCTTACATACTCCCAATTTTGTTCTAGATATTGTTCTACATGATAAATAGCTGTCACACCTGCTTTCTCTTGTACTTGTTTGTAGGTGATAAATGGGGGAGGGTGCACATATGTGTATGAGAAGAGGGTTGGTAGGATTGTACTTCTAGGCACAGAAGGGGCCTGTGGGACACCACCAGATTGTGACATCAGCTCTTTCTAGGCTAACCCATAGAATCATAGAATTGGAAGGGGCCCCATGGTCCATCAGGTCCAACCCCTGCAGGATCTCCAGCTAGAGTTCCATGCCTTGTAACAGCTACCAACAGGTAGCTATCCAGGGTCTCTGTGAAGACATCCACAGAAGAAGACCTCACTCCTCCTCACCCTGGCCATTTTTCCTAAAACCCCTTCCTGGGTCCGATGCTTGGGTCCAAAGTGGCACTTAAAATGAGCAAGCAGATGTATTCATTGTTTTATCAGTGTGAAATCAAGCAGCATTGCAGAAACATCTGGCTTTGTTCCCATAATCAGATGAAAATTATTACAGCAGCACTGAGACCCAGGAGGACCCTGGAGAATTTCATTGCTGATGACATCATCTAACTTCTGATGAAGAAGATGAAGTCAGATTCTTTTGTGATCCTACCTGCTCACCACAAATCACAAAATGAAATGCAGGGCAACTTAAGAGGCTTTTCAGCACATCGAGGAAGGGGGGCTTTGAGCTCTGTGGAGAGAGGGAGGGAGAGAATACTAACCTCTGCAGCACCCAAAAAATGACATCACATGCATAAGGGGAATTTACATGTATAGATGTCCCCAACAGGATGACAATAACAAGTGTGTTAAACATGAATATTCTCAGCTCTCCTCACACTCTCAACTCTCACCAAACCAACACCCTATTCAGATCACATGAATTCCTAACTGGACCTATCTGATTGTTTAATGAAAAGCCTCTGTTTTTCATATTTCTCCCATAGACTTCCCTCACAGCATTCCAAAAGCTGTGTTGGCTGGCTGTATTGATGCTTACCTAGCTCCTCTCTTTACATTTGTTACTGTTACAAGGTATGGAATTTAACTAATTGTATCAATAGTTAATTTGTTTACTAAATCAGGAAACCATGAGGTTTAGAAAGAATGGCACACAAGGTTGTCACCATTGTAAGAAATGGTTCCATCAAAGGTATCCTTTACAGCTTTCAAATTGCCTACCCCAGCCTAGTGCTTTCTAATTCTGAATTACAAATCCTATAGTCTGATTGATGACTGGGAATGGCAGGATTTGTAGTTCAATGCATCTTGAAACTGCCAGGTTATCTTTCATTAATCAATTCATTTGTTCATTCATAGCCCACCTTTTCCCCAGTCCTGGAATTCAAAGCAGAGCATAGTGTCAAAACAGATTTAGACAAAATGCCACATTAAAACATAATAAAAGTTAAAATATATTTAATTAAATAAGAAGTATAATTAAAACTAATTTTTACAAATATCTATTAGAAAAAAACAATTGAAACAATACAGAACATTATTATAAACAGTTGCCTCATGAGCACTTAGTCGCCAAAAACCTGTGGAAACAACAAAGTCTTTGCTTATGCCTGTAAGGACACTGTGGACAGTGTCAATCTAGCCTCTCTAGATTGGAAATAAAACAGCAAAAGTGCAGCTATGAAAAAAGGCTATTCACTATGTTCCCAGGAGGGGTATCTGTCAGGGTGGTTAGGCAGAAGGGGCTGCCCTGAATATCTCAAGACAATAACTCACCTGGGAAAATATAGCTCTTCAGGTAAGTTGGACCCAAGTCGTATTAGAGCTTTATAGATTACAACCACCACTTTGAACTATGAACTTTGAACTTGGGCAGTGAAGATGGCGATGTATCTGAGGAGAGAGCAGTTGTGGAAGGCTGTTGTTGATTCCCCAAGGCCTGTCCTCAGTGCAGCCAATGACAGGATGGAGGAGAAAGCCATAAGTAACATTTTTCTGGCTTTGGAAGATAGCCAGGTAAACAATGTCAGGCACCTCACCACGGCACGAGTGTGTTGGGATGCTTTGAGGGCCATATACATCTGCCTTACAGCTGGAAGTAAGCTGTCCCTGTTAAGGAGGCTTTATAGGGCACAGCTGCAGCCTGGTGAGTGCATGCGGGACCATCTCCAGCATTTGACTTCCCTGTTTGTTGTCTCACAAGAGAGGTCCGAGCCTGACAGAGTCTACTGCATACTGATCTCCCTAGATGCAAGCTGGGACGTGTTTGTGGCTATCATCGAAGGCATGCTGGAGCAGGACCTCACCTTGCAATACATTTCTGGGCATCTGTATGAGGAGGAGGAAAGGCGTGCTGAGAGGAGCTGGCAACAGCTTATCAACAGGAACAGCAGCAGCAGTGGCGGCAGAAAGAATGCCAAGAACACTGACTTTCCCCTGACTGAGTCTGAGTCTACCAAGAGGGTGAATGCTGTGAAAAGATGTTTTCAGTGTGGATCCATGAAGCATCTGCAGAAGGACTGTCCAGATAGCAGAGGCAGTGTGCCAAAGACTCAGGGCAAGACAGCCAAGGACAGAGAGAGTCACTGGATGGTTTCAGCCATGGTTAAGGGCTGTGAAACCCAAGGGGCTCTCTGGCTGCTAGATAGCGGGTGTTCTCAACATCTGGCTAATAGCAGGCATACGTTTAAGACACTGGGCAAAACAAATATTGACTCTGTTTCCTTTGCTAATGGTTCTAAATGCAGGGTGGAAGGCATGGGGAAAGCCTTTGTTCCTGCTCTGGGGAAATACCTTGACAATGTGCTTTATGTGCCCTCATTAGAGTTTTGCCTGCTGTCAGTATCTGAGTTGGCACTGAGTGGGCACGACGTTCTGTTCTCTGGAAATGTGGGTAAGGTAATCAGAAATGGAGCTGTGTGTGCGGTCAGTGAGCAAAAAGACTGACTGTATAAATTCTTGCCAAAACAAAATACCCACATGGCGTATAGCAATAAGCCCCAGCATGATAATTGCATCCATCTGTTGCATAGGAGGATGGGGCATGCCAGTTTCCAAGTTCTAAGGAAACTACCTGGGTGCTGTAAAGACTGCAGAGTTAACCCTTGTGATGCCTTTTAGGACTGTGCTGTCTGCAAACAGCCCAAATCAAAGGTGCAGCCATTTCCTAGGTTCAGTACCAGTATCTACGTAGCCTTTTCAGTTGGTGCACTCTGACCTCATTGGTCCCATGCCACGGTCTCAGGTTGGGGCACGGTATGTAGATGACTACAGCAGGTACATGTTCTGCTATCTCCTGAAACAGAAATTCAAGGTGTGTGGAGTGTTTAAAAATTTGTGTGCCTATGTGGAACATCAATTTGGGTACGAAGTCAAAGCTCTCCAGACTGACAGGGGAAGTGGATATTCGGCTGGGAGTTTGCAGAACTAGTTAAAGAAAAGGGCATAAATCACAGGTTAACTGCCCTCTATTCTCCAGAGCAGACGGGAGTTGTGGAACGTAATGGAGCAGTGATCCAGACAGTAATGAGTTCCTTGTTGTCAGATGCTAACATGCCTCAGAAAGCTGGGGTGAGGCAATGCTTACTGCCAATTACATTCATAACAGGCTTTGGAATTCCATCATAAAGGTAACTCCCTTCAAAAATTGTATGACAAGAAACCCTCTGTTGCTCATATGAAGATGTTTGGGAGTTATGCCTGGGTACACATTCCTAAAGCTCGAAGGAGAAAGGGGCAGCCCAAAGCCCGCAGGTTGTGATTTGTAGGGTACTCCAGAGGAGGATACCACTTTGATCTCTGTAATGGAAGGGTGGTGATATCCTGAAATGCTCAATTGAAGAGCATAGTAATTGGAAAAGGGTGCATGCAAATTCTGAGGTACTCCTTCCAATTGGTGATGAAAGTGATGCTGAGAGTGCAGCACACTCTCCTGCAGCCAGCCCTTCAAGGGTTAAGCAGGAAGAGGAGACAGAAACTGAGCTGGGAGAAGTGGCTCAGAGTGCAGAGCAGTCTGATGGGGAGGAGAAACCTGGCTGCAAAAGAGGCAGATCATCTGATGATGGAGGGGAGTTACAAATACCTAGGTGGTCTGAGAGGAAAACAAAAGGCATTCCTCCACAGAGGTTTGTGGTGCAAGACAGTGTGAGGGTATGCCAAGTTTCCTGCGAGCCTGAAACCTTTGATGATGTTCTGAGTTTGCCAAAGGCAAAGGCTGGCTGCCAGTTTGATGCCTTGGACCAGGAGATGGAGTCCATGCACAAACATGGGGTATTTACATTGTATAAGGTGCCAGATGGTGTGACTCCAGTAAGCTGTTGGTGGGTGTACAAACTCAAACCCCTGGCTTCAGGGGAGGTAAAACACAAAGTCAGGCTTGTGGCTCATGGTTTTTCACAAAGGAAAAATGAGTCATTTGATCAAACTTTTGTGCCAACAGCCAGAAATGAAAGTATCAGGCTGGTGTTAGTTCTGGCAGCACAGACAAATGCTTTGGTACACCACTTTGATGTCACAACAGCCTATCTCAATGTTGAATTGCCAGAGACCATCTATATGCAGCAGGCACCTGGGTATGAAACTGGTGAACCAAATCTAGTGTACAGGTTAAACAAAGCCATCTCTGGGCTCAAACAATCTGCCCATTGCTGGAACAAGTACCTGGATAGTGCTTTGCAGGGCTTGGGTTTCAAGCAGAGTGTAGCAGACCAAAGGGTCTGAGAAAGACCAAGAAATCTTGCTAGGCTTTGTTGATGACTTGTGTCTGGTCACAACAACTAAGGAAAAGGTAACAAGGTTTGCCAAGGAACTGGGTGAAAAGTTCCAAATTAAAGACCTGGGTCCCATCAAACAGTACCTGGGTATTGAGGTAAAGAGAACAGAGAATGGATTTCTGCTTAGCCAGAAGCAGAAAATATTGCAACTACTACAAAGGTTCAACATGCTTGAATGCAAAGGTATGCAAACCGTCAAGGGTTTACAAAGTCTGTGGATGACAAAGTGTTCTCTGACAAAGAAATGTACCAGTCTGTGGGATCTCTGTTGTATTTGGCTGGGTATAGCAGATCAGATTTGTCCCTGGCTGCTAATATTCTAGGCAGGGCAAGTTCTAAGCCCACACAGCAACATTGGCAGGGGGTGAAGAGAGTGTTGAGGTACTTAAAAAGCACTCTGAAGTACTGTCTGTGTGTGTCACCCTCTGGGAAACCTGATTTGGTTTGTTACTGTGACAGCGATTTTGCTGAGGACATGTGTGACAAGAGATCAACCTCAGGAATCCTAATTATGTACAGTGGCACATTGGTGCACTGGAAGACTAAAAAACAGAGTTCTGTGGCCATTTCAACTGCGGAAGTAGAGTATGGAAGTCTCTCCTATCTGTGCAGTGAATTGACTTGGTACACACAACTGGTAAGGGATCTCAGTGTGGACGTACCAATCCCTATAACGGTATTTGATGATTCCCAGGCATACATCCACATGGCCAGTAATGACAAAGCCAGGGGGTGAACCAAGCATGCAGATATCAAATACCAAAATGTGAAACAAACAGTAGAGAGTGGTATGATCAGATTAGAATATTGTCAATTTGAGGAGAATGTGGCAGATGTGCTCACAAAACCACTCACCACTGGGAAGCATTGGGACATGGTCAGGAAACAGAATAGTTGAGCATGGAGTGTAAAGCTGCCGATCCACTACACAAGAAAAGGAGGGGTGTCAAAATTGTTGCTAGGTAGGCAAAGTTTTCCTATGAGGGACGGCAGACAGAAGAGGCACTGTGGCCAGACAGACTGGTGCAAGGCCAGCAGGATTGTTATGGGTATGTCTTGTGTATTACAGAAGGCCACATGCCAAAGCACTGATTGGGTCACCCCACTAGTTTCAGGGTGATAAGGTAGCATAAAAAGGCTGGTGTTTGCCTTGACCAACTGCCAGTTAGATTCTCTAGCTGGACCTGCCATACCATTGGCAGTATACTGTTTGTAAGGGGAGATGCTGCCCAGTTTTTCTCTGTTATCTTGTTTTTCCTCTTTGTCTAATTGCTGGAAAGCTAGCATGTTTTTGCTAAGCCTGATCTTAGAGTGCAGCAATAAATTAGTACTCTAAGTATTACATAATGATCCTCTGGAATTTTTTCTGCTTCACTGGGACTCTCTGCTGTGGCGAAGCTTTGCTTCACAGATAGCACTCTGCTCATGCTCAGAGGAGCCAAATCCTGCCAACCCTGACACAGAAATAGACTGGTAGCCAATGTTTTTGTAACAGAGGAGTTATATACTTCTTATACCTTGCCCCAGTCAATAGGCTGGCTGCAGTTCTTTGAAGCAGCTTAAATTTCTGAACTCTTCAAAGGTAGTATGGAACATGTTGCAGATATCCAAATGAGATGAAATCATGGCATATGCCACCATGGCCAGATCTGACATCTCCAAGAACAGACGCAGCTGAACACCAGTTCAACTTTGCAAATGCACTCCTAGTCACCACCGAGACCTGGGCCTCCAGGCTCAAGGATAAGTTGAAGAGTATTTTCAAGCTATGAACCTGAAATTTTTGAGGAAGTGTAACATCAATCAGCACAAGTTTTATTTCTATTTTCTGATCTGCCTTTCGACTAACTAGGAGCACCTCTGCCTTATGTGGATTAAGTTTCAATTTGTTCACTATCATCTAGTACTTTATTACTGACATGCATCACTTTAGAATCAAACCAGCTTCCTAGGATCAAAGTGAGGAGCAGTTGTACTGGCTATCATCTATATACTGATGGGACTGGGCCTCAGAATTCTAGACAACCTCTCCCACTGGTCTCATGTAATGTTAAACAGTATAGAATGAACACTATCCCCATTTTGGACTGCAGTCCCTCAAGAGAACCTCAACATGTTGGCTGGGATATTGTGAGAGCTGTAGCCCCCATCAAAATACACAAGCTCTGCACATCATGTGCATATTTCCTAAAATGTATGTCTGTTAAAACAATGGCCCTCAACACCTGAAACTTCCAAGTATTTTTGTGCTTCTGTGTCATGTCATAGGAGTCTAGTAGTTGTCTGGATACAGACTCAGCTACTAAGGAGCCAGCAAAGGAAACAGGTGAATTCCTGTGTTCAGGTCAATTCCTTGATCTGGCCAAGCCTTACACTCTTGAGGCAGTGAGGTGTGAAATGTGAAATCCCAGTGAAGCCTACATCCAATATCCCAGAATCAGAGACCTCCATGCCTATGACAACCTTGGAACTCTTGAACCCAAAGCCATTTACTGTGACAGGCAGTTCCCCTCAGCATGACAGCCTATGAGTACTTTAAAGAAAGGATACACCATTAGGAAAATATCATTCCTCCTTCCAGATCAATGACAACTATGTTTCAGCAATGTATGAAAATGTCCTTATTTGAAATTTCAGAAAATCACCAAAAGATTCATTACTGTCTGTGTAACTCACATGTCCAATATGCAACTGAGATAAGTCTGAAGAATTATACCTGTTCATGGACAAATAAGCAAGAAAGTTAAACAGGTAGGTAGTAAGGAAAGACTTTAACAAGAATATCCTTGTTTAGGACACATTTGGAAAAGATTTTGTTACTTTGAAATTCAAGTGCCTTTGTAGTTCTTCTTAAGAATTGCTTGTGTGTTATTTGTTTTCTGTGCCTCTTTTTTCATAAGCAGAGAGAGAGAGAGAGGGAGAAAGAGAGAGAGAGATCTTGCACTAATACGTCCCCCACCGCCCACGTGACTATGGGTGGAGGGAGGGACGGTCTTTGCCGCCCTCCCGCGAGAGGAGAACACCGGCGGGAGGAGGCGGGGCTTTAAGGCTCTATTTAGGGCTGCCCCGCCTCCTCCTCGGCCTCTTCTCTCCGGATTTTGGCGAGGGAGGAGGACGCCGCTGCGCAGCGCAGAGCCAACCACGTGGTAGGCCGGGAAGCAGTGTTCAGCGGCAATAGAGCGCAGCTGCGCTCTTGGAGCGCGCAGCCTGACTCTCCGCTTCCACTTCTGCCTCTTTGTTGCTTATTGTCATCCATCCGGCTGTTAGCTCAGCAGTGGACGCCGTGGCTGGCCTGGCAGGCCCGCCACGTGGGGGTTGCCGGGAGGCCTTCCCTAAGGATCCGGCGGCGCATTCCTACCTCTTCGCCTCTGTTCTCCTCTCCTCGACCACGTTTCCTTGGTGGTGGTCGCCGCGGCTGGCCCTGTAGGCCCGCCACGTGGGCTGTGGGAGGTCCCTTTTTGGAAGTGGCAGCCAGGTAAGGGGGAAGGGAGCGGGAGGCATCTTACAGACAAGGAGGCCCTTCCTCTTCCGCGAGCATCGCGGTAGAGTGCCAGCTTGCTCAGGTCTGGACCTTGGCCTCCATTAGAGCAGTGGGCTCGTGCTTTCCCGGGGTTTTTTGGGGCAGCCGGGGGCTGGGGGCCAGGAGGGAAGAGTGTAGGCCAGGAGGGAAGAGTGTAGGTGGTTTTTGGGGGTAGCTTGTCGTTTACCGGTTGTGGATTAGTAGTGATAGCGATACGCCCACCCACCCACTTGCTCCAGGGTCTAGCAGCTGATTGGGACATCAGGGGCTGAGAAAGTGTGCCCGTTTTTCACTCGGTTAACTTTGGCTCATCGCTATCAGTTCAGTTTTGTTACACCTGGTACTGGTGAGTGGCCAGTGGACCTGGGGGTGGAGTCAGTGTGCGCACTCCTGGAGGAGGACTGTGGTGCCAAGAGAGCTCACAGGGTTTGGATCTGTAAGGGGACTTGTGGCTTCCAAGCAAGCCTCAGGGGCACCCAAAGGCAAGCAGCCCCACAAGAAGGCCACACCGGCCAAAGGGGCTGCAACAGCAAAAGGTGCCACACCAGCCAAAAGTCCTAAGCCAGCCAAGGCCTTAGCTGCCCCAGCGTCAGTTACCTCATCTTCGGATGAGGAAGGGGGGAAATATGGTGGCTGCCACCTTTGAGAAGATCCAGGCCATAGAGAAGGGTCGGCAGTCTACGGGGCCGGGTAGAGAAAGGGAGGAGCAGATGGTAGCCATGCCAGTAAGTGCTATTAACCAGATTTTGGCGCGGCTAGATGCTATTGAAAAGGACAGACCGGGAGAGAAGCAGAAAAAATCGCATGCAGAGAGGCGGGACCAAGCTTCATCATCACAGCAAGTCAATTGGGGGGCCGGGCCATCAGGAGATTCGGCAGCAGGAGATGCACTGGGTGAGTATGACGGCCATGGGGATAGCACTGCATGTATGGCATGGCCCTGGACTTTCGTTACCCCACCAAGAAACATGGATGGGCTCCGCCCGCCGGTTTTCCAGAGCCATTGTTTTCTTCTTCACCTTCTACCACAGGGGAGAACATGTCACCCTCCCAGCTGCCATCAGGAGGGGCAGGGCAGTCCCAAGAGGCCCTGGGATCCACACAGGGTAGGGCTCCGGGAACAGGGGAGACAGACAAGGATGCAGGCCTTGACCAGGATGCAGAGGGGCAGTTAGGGGTTTTGGACGAGCATCTTACCTCAGCCACTATTGAGAAGATACGGAAGGGAGAATACGTGGACTTGTTCTCCCTTTTGTATCGGGAGCTCGACAAAAAAGAGAAGGAGGATTTGGACGCAGGTGAGAAGGAAAAATTAAAAAATCGTAGAATCGATAAGAACTGGACCAATTGGTTCATAGGTTATCTTATCTACATGGATGTTATAGTTAAGGTCCAGCCTTCTAGGGCACACTCCATGCTGGTGTATTTGAACATGATTTTTAGGGCCCAGGCAGATTTTTCAGGGATTGGCTGCCTGCACTACAATGAGAAGTTTAGGATGAAGGCAGCGAAGCAGCCAAGCCTGCGTTGGGACAGGATTATAACTGAATTCTGGATGCAGACATTGACCCCGGCTTGCCCCGTGTTTGGGGAGAGATCCCAATCAGGACACCTGGTGCAGGTCAATAAGTCGGGGGGGCCACCCGCACTCAGGGCTCGCATGAGCAACACTGGACACAACTATGTTGGGAATTTGGGACCCAAGGGTTTTGTGCCCGGCACCCCTGCAAGTACAAGCACCTATCTGGGATTTGCTGGGGCCCACACTCTGTTTGTAACTGCAACAAGGGGAGATGGGGAGGGACAGGCTTCAAGGAGGGAGGCAGCAAATGGGGGCCAGGAAATCAGCCAACATTTCACAAAGGGGCCTAGTCCAATTAAGATGGAGAGGTTGCTGGCTTGGCTCCGCTATTACCCGGACCGAGCTGCAGCGCGATATCTGGGGGATGGATTTACTGGGGGTTTCAAGATCCCAAGCGTGGGACCTCGGACATTTTTTATGGCTAGTAACCTTAGGTCAGTGATAGGTAATGAGCATGTAGTAAGGGAAAAAATAGGAAGGAGGTAACGGAGGGCAGGGTGTTAGGCCCATTTGATCAGCCTCCTACTTCCAATGTTAGAATTTCCCCGTTAGGTGTAGTCCCTAAAAAAGCCCCAGGTGAATTTAGGTTAATCCACCATTTGTCTTACCCCAAAGGTGAATCCGTTAACGATGCCATTCCAGCTGAGTTATGTTCAGTCAGGTATACTTCATTTGATACAGCTGTGCGAGTGGTACGCAGACAGGGGGTAGGGGCTGAGTTGGCTAGATCTGATATCAGTCAGCCTTCCACCTGCTACCTGTTCATCCATCTGACTTTGAACTTTTGGGATTCGCCTTTGAGGGCAAATTCTATGTCAATCGCGCCCTCCCCATGGGATGTTCAGTATCACGTTCTGCCTTTGAGACGTTTAGTACCTTCTTAGAATGGGCCATCAAGAGAAAATCAGGCCTTCGTAGCATTGTGCACTATTTAGATGATTTCTTATTCATAGGTCGTGCTGGTTCTGGGCAATGCACATTCCTATTAGCAGAATTCACATCCCTGATGGGGGAGCTGGGCGTGCCCTTAGCACCTGAAAAAACTGAGGGTCCTGCGCAGCAGCTTACATTTTTGGGCATAGAATTGGATACAGTCAACCAAGCCTGTAAATTACCAGTGGTTAAGGTGCAGGATCTGAGGTCTCGGATGGCATCCTTCTTAGGCAGACATAAGGCAACCCTTAGGGAATTTCAGGAGATCCTAGGGCACCTTAATTTCACCTGTAGAGTAGTGGCACCCAGCAGGGCATTTCTTAGGTGACTGTGCGATGCCACTAAGGGTGTTATCAGATCTCATCACAGAATTAGAGTCACCAGAGAAATGAAATTGGACTTAGAGGTATGGCAGGAGTTCCTGGCTGATTTTAATGGGGTCTCTTTTTGGCGGGACAAATCAAGGTCAGGGATGCACTGCAGATATCATCTGATGCAGCAGGATCCCTTGGTTTTGGAGTCTTTTTCAGGGGCAGGTGATGGCCTGAGAGTTGGGTGGAAGCAGGCTTCACAGTCGACCTTACATTCTTGGAATTTTTTCCAATCTTGGTAGCAGTTCACATTTAGGTACATGAGTTAGCAAACGCCTCAGTTCACTTTTGGTGTGATAACCAAGCCACGGTCAGGGTGATTAACTCTCTCTCTTCCAGGTCAGAACGTGTCATGCACTTGGTTCAGGCTTTCACGCTGCAATGTCTCCGCTTTAACATAGTTTTTATAGCTGTCCATGTTGCGGGTGTAGATAATTCCTTGGCTGACTCTCTGTCCCGTATACAATTGGATCGTTTCAGAGAGCTGGCTCCAGATGCGGCCGTTCTTCCAGAACCTATGCCTTATGATCTGTGGAAGCTTGGCGGGATCGACCTGCTTCGGGGAGGAAGCAAGTCCTGATCTGTGGTCATAATTTCATCTTTTGGGCAGAGCGGCAAGCTTGTGGTGGCCACCTGGGCCTGAATCTGGGATTGGGTGATCGAGCCTCGATACAATTGCTTGGCAAGAGAGGCCTTGGTGGCACGGTTTGTTGCCTACGCTGTTTGGGGAGAGCCGTTGGCCTCTGCCTGATGTGCTGGTCATACACTTTGAGGGTAATGACCTTGGACTTTTGAAAGGAAAGGCCTTGATTATTCAGGCCATTCAGGATATGCGACATATTCAAGACACATGGCCCAACACCTGTATTATCTGGCCTGCACTGGTTCAGAAGCGTGGGGGTGGGGAGGTTATCCTCGACCCCAGTGTTCGCCCGTTGCGGGTGAACAGGGAGATTGGCAATGTTATGAGACAGGGCTTGGGTTAATATATTCCTCACTATCCATCTTAGAGAGGAGTTGGGGGGATAAGGACTAAGCAGACGCTTGCCCTTATCCATGGCTGGTAAGGGGGGAGTCTATGGGTTCGGTGTGTACCTAGGACACCCTTTGGTGTAGGATGAAGCCTATCCTTGAGGAGGGCCCAGGACTAGCCCTTACTGGAGTGAGCCCGGGGGCTCAATTTGGGGCTCACCTTCCAGACAAGAGCTGGCCAAAGTCTTGATCCACCTTCTGCGCTTGGCTTTGGGGCCCGGTATCTCACCCTACGGGCTAGGGAAGATGGTTGGGAGCCAACTCTTGCCCTAGTCCACCCATGCTGTTGACCCCCCCTTCTCAGGATAGAAGTTCAAGATCAAGTTCATGTTCAAATTCAAGTTCATTTATGTTAATTAGGCATATTAATAAATTGCCCTAGTTCAACCCAAGCCCTGTGTGTGGTCTCCTCATTTCGTGGGTTGGGCGGCAAAAGAACTTTTTCTCTCCATCAGCTCTCATGTTTCTTCCTGGAACATCTGCATTGAAACATAATGTCAGAGAAAGGCAGCACTGCAAGAAAACAATACAAAAGAAAACGGAAGAGAAGAGCAATGGTAGCATATATATGTGATGAAAAGGAGAAACATTCAGTAGATCAAAAATAAGCCTTGAGTGAAGCATAATAGAAATTCAGAAAACAACACAAAGGTTAATATGATATACTGTGAGATTTTAATATAAAGACCTAGAGATCTAAAGTATAAAAACACAGGTTCTTTTAGTCTTGACAAAAATTGTGTCATGTCTAGTTTATATTCATAAAGTCCACTGAAGACAAATGAGAAGAATTTTTATCTGCAAAAGAGACCAGTTGGTGACTCTTCCAAACCCTCTTCATCTGATGACTTTAAAATAACACATTAAACCTTCCGTTCTATATAATACCCATATTTCTAAGAATAAAGAGCCACAGAATGCTGAAATGAGAAGTTCTTTTGAAAATATGTGAGGACATTCAAAAGAAAATGGGCCAATTTCCAGTAGATAATCTCTAAAATAGCCAGTTGAACTAGTTTTACTTTATTTCTAAAGGTAGTCTATATGAATCTTAGAAAGGAACTCTATAGGAACTGTAAATTGAAAACATTGTCATAAATTGCCCTTTTGATGTTCAATTGGCAGGATGCAATAATCCCTTTTTATCTCTAATTGAGACTCAATGAATAACAGTTCTTATTTAGATCAAAATTGCTGTGCCCTAGCCTGCTGGGAAATAAAGTTTGTAAGGCTGCCATAACTCAGTAGCAACAAACTTCTAAATGTTCATATTAATTTATTCACTCTTAAATTTTCAGAATGTTCAATACTCAAAGGAGTTCTTCAACTGTAAGAATATAGATGGATAACTTTGGTAACCTTTGTAATATTCTTATAGTTAAATCCCACAGTTTTAAGTCCAGATGTAATTGGGTGCAGGTTAAGTTACAGCACTTTATCCCCACTCAACTACATTCTCACTTAGAGCAAGATTGGACAGAGGGAGTAATAGAATCATAATTCCTTACCACTGGCCATTTGGGCTGATGTTTCTGGGAGCTGAAGTACCAAACATCTGGATGGTGAAAGATTTCTCCCTCTCTGTAAGACCATTATGTCCAGGATGTAAAACTGATGGATGGCCAAATGGTTTCACACTGTTTAGGATCGTTATCTTCAGTGCTTAAAATTTCTATCAAATCAATAAAAAAAAGTCCTACAGACTTGAGAAGCACAGAATCAGGAAACAATGATCAAATTTAAGGCTGGTATTGTCATACCAGTCATGCATCATTTACACTCAGTAAATTTAGACACTGGTAAGCTAAAGCCTCAGTAATCAGTGCCTCAGTATGGAGAGAGCTTTATCATAAATGCATCTTTATCGAGATAGCATAACTCCTCAAAGTTCAGAATTTCTGAAGAAATATAGTTAAAAGGACAGAGATATTGCTAATATTTCCATGTGTTTCAAGCTAGTGTTCTTCAATAAAAGGGAGATTTTTTTTATGTACTTCTGTTGAATATTAGTATGGAAACTGCCATCTGGTCTGGAGAGATTATATAATAAAAAAGTAAATACAACATAGAGGTAATATCTATATCTGAGATAGAGTTTGCCCACATATTTTCAAATACAGTTACTGATCTTAATAGAATGTCTCTGTTCTCTAAAACGAAATGTTTCACCATAAAAGAAAAAAAATGACAAAAAGGTTTGCCTGCCCTTAATCTGATTGAGTGCAAGCACTTGGCCTTTTCAATAAGATAATGGAAATGTAACATACCACACTGCTACCTCTTGGGGGTGCTGAACCTAATCCCAAAAAGTGAATTTTGATGAAATCATTATTCTTTTATTGAGTGATTCTTCTCCAGATGACTTATATTCTTACTGAAGGATGGTGGAGGCAGTCATACCAGTTACCTCATAAGAAACATACGTCCCAGTTAATTTAGTAAACCAAACCACCCAAATACTTAATTATTCCTAAAATATTATGCTATTAGGAACTACTATACCATTCTGTTGAGATCCTGAATAGGAGCAAATGCAAATCATGATCATGGGATCATCCTTCTGGGAAATTTTAGAAGACTACAAGGATATTTGTCAAGATAGAGTATCCTGCTTTGGGACAGAAAATTTAGACCAGAGGAAGAGCAAAAAGTATCTGAAATATTGTTGTTGTGTGCCGTCAAATGATTTCTGACTTATGGTGAAGGTGAACCTATCATAGGATTTTCTTGGCAAGATTTGCCTTTGCCTTTCTCTGAGGCTCAGAGGGTGTGATTTGCCCAAGGTCACCCAGTGGGCTCCCGTGGCTGAGGAAAAATGAAGCCTGGTCTCCAGAATCATAGTCCAACACTGTATGCATGTATGTGTACAAATATATATATATATAGAGAGAGAGAGAGACATACATACACAAAGAAACTCAGACACCCTACATATACACACAGGTTAGAACTTCTAATTGCAATGAGATACATGCCCCTCACCAAAGAGAGATGCATGGGTTTCTGTGAAGTTATCCGTTGCGACTGGATTTCATGTTAAAGTGAAATTTATTTTTTTTAAAAAATCTCTATCCCATATTAATGCAGATGTATCAAATTTTTGAGCTAACTAAAAGTTAGGAAAATGTCTGAAGCTTTCCTTCTAGCATTTAAACTCTAGATAAATGTTTTCAAGGCTGTTCATTGCTTTGGCTGTTCCTTTGGACAGTCTAACACTTTTTCTATTTATTTAAAATATTTATAAACCACCACTCAAGGTAAAGGCTAAAGATTGTTGTACAATATAAAATGGAAGTGTAAAGTATAATAAAAGATCAATAAATGACAATAGAGACATAAACACAATTAGAAATGAAATTGAACAGGAAGATCTGGAAAGCTCACATGAATATCTGAACTGGAAGTGAGCTCTAAAAGCAGGAAGCATTTCTGAGGTCCTCTTCAGAGTGTCTGTCAAACTTATTGTTCTAACAATTGGTGGGCTCATATTAAGTTAGTATGGGCAAAGGCACATCTTCAGGTAACATGGATGTGGGCCATTTATGTATGGCTTTAAAGTCCAATGCTATTATCTGTCTTCAAGCTGATTCTGACTTAGGTGACCTTACCACAGAAATAGAGTTTGCCACTGCCTTCTTCTAATGTTGAGAGTTGCTTGTCCCTGGGTTTCTAGGGGATTTCAACCCTGTTCTCCCAAAGTAGTATTCCAACACTCAGAACACTATGCCATGCTGACTGTCAAATAAAATACCTGCACGTTAAATTGGCCCTGGAAATGCTTTGGCAACCAATGCCAAAAATGCAACTGGTCCAATATATAGCTGACATATGAATCAACTACCTGATACAGTACCTACCAGAACCTGAATGGCTACATTTTGCTCCAGTTGCAGATCTTGAACAGTTATTAAAAGTAACATGATATAGGATGCATTACAATAATTCAGTCTGAATACCACTTGCTGAAACAAAGTCTATCCTCGTTAGGTTGGGTGTTACAACATTGTGATTTTCGATGCTTAAGCAATATAGTTTTGATAAATATAAAAAACACAGTTGTATAACATGAGCATTCTTTTTAAGCCATCATTAAGTTATTTCTGTTCATGGTCAGTCAGAAGCTCCTAGAAAGCACACAGATAGGTCATGAAGACAACAGTCTTTTACTCTTTACCATGGAGAATCTGGTTTTGTACCTCTGGAGCATCTGTTTAGTTATAATGGCTCTTAGGTTTACAGACAGCACGTTTCTCAAAGCAATTTCATCCAGCAGCTTAACCTTAATTACCATCCTAAAATAATTATCTTATGTTTATTTAGAGATGTAATCTGTACTCATTAAAATTTTCCTGTCCTCAATTTTTTAAAAGGATACCTTAACATTCAAGGTATCTCACTAAGGATAAGGAGAACAGCTCTGAAGTTCCATATATTCTTTTCAGGAAAAATCATGTTTTCTGTGCAAAAAGCAATATTTTTGCACAGACTGAGTTTTCACAAAACATTATTTGTTGCACAAAAACACATTTTCTTCACAGACACGGACAAACTCACCTTTATTTCTATGCAAAAGAATTTTCCTAAACTAAGTCTTGAAGCACAAGTAGTACTCAACAGGGAAATTATACAACTTTACATATGGTAACAAAATAAGCAAATATTTGCACCTATTTATACTGCAAGATTAGGAAAGATTTGGCCCTCCAAATGGTGTTGTCCCAACATTATCTGTGATGGGAAATGTGAGAAACAGTAGTGGATCTATGAGACAGAGTACTGAAATTGGCAAATGAGAAGCTAAACAACAACCAGTCCCATGCCCATGCATCTATGCACAAAAGAAAGAAATAAGTTTAGTTTTTTTAATAAAACAAATGAAATTACGTTTATTTACAAATTACTTGTGTGTAGTCCAATATGAATAGGACAGTTGACAACCAGGGATCTCAGAGATTTCTAATTCATAAGGTTGCTGTAAGTCAAAGTTGACTGACGTTATTTATTTATTTATTTATTTATTTACTGAATTTATATCCTGCCTTTCTCCAAAAATGGGATCCAAGGCAGCTTAGAATAATCTAAAAACAATATTACTAAAAACATTATTGATAGAAGTTAAGAAGAGGTTAATATCACAATTATTGAAAACATGCTTATAACTGTAAAATCACTTAAAAATTTATTTAAAACGTAACTTCAGCAAAAGATTAAAAGATTAAAAGATTAAAACAGCACACTACGTAACACAGACACTACCTCTCCATAACTAAAATTCAAGATAAAAACATCAAAATAAAAACAGCATCAGCAAACAACTTGACAGCAAACAATAGCAACAATAGTCAAACACACATGTGAGAAAAGAAAAATAAGGCATTTTGTGTTATCAGGAAAAAAGTTTTATATCATATCATGAAGAGAAGCTCTGAGAAGTACATGTTCTTACAGAAGATGGAGGGATGGAATGGTTTGAAGTTATGTGATGTGAGAAAAACGAGAGTGTGAGGGGGAAAAAATAACAGACAGGAACACACACACACACACACACACACACAATGCCTAAACTCCTATAGAGCAATTAAAAAGTATAGGCATGCAAAGGTGCTCACCTTTAACAACTGGCTACACTGACTTTGGCTAACAGGAGTTTCATTTCAATAATAAATGCAGGACAACATGTTACCCATCCCAGATTACTGGGAGAATACATTTAAAAAAGAAGAAGAAATTCTTTTAGATATTTATGAACTATGGATTTGTCTCTTCTCTTTTCCTCTTGGCTAAACATAACCAAGTCATCCAGCCTTTCTTCCTGTGACCCAGTTGAGGGAAAAAAAGCACATTATCATTCTTACAACTCTCCTCTGAATCACTGATGTAGGCTAATCTGTTAAGAGTGTTTGGATAAAGTAGATTCTGCCTCAGGGTAAGGAGAGGGATGAAATGATTTTGTAAGGCACCAGTTGGCCCAAAGGTTGTAGCACAAATAGTTAATTTCTGCAGGCATTATGTAGGTTAATAGTCTGAATGAAGATCAGACAGAAATAGCCATTGGTGCTGCCTTTCTTCCCCTCTTATTATGATTCCCATCCTTTTGTAAGTGTCAGCTGAAATCATTTTTGTCAGTGATACACTATAGTATCTCAGGTCTGTCATTGTATGCTATGTTTTTATGTGATAAAATGGACTAATTGTGCCCAAGTGTCTGACATATGATAATGGGAATTAACAACCCAGAAAAAACAACCTTTACCCTGAATTGTAAATCCAGACTCTCTTTTCAGCACAGCAACTAGCCAAAATGTGTTCAGGAGCCCCACAATGACTGCAGCTATGACTGTTAGAACTAATTCTATAGCCACACAGAGACAACTCTCAACTGGTCAAGGATGGAAAAATCAATTCAACATTCCTGCTTTTTAAAACAAAACATATTCTTTCTACCCTGAATATGAATATATATTTTGAATGTTATTAAATTCTTCAATATTTTTTTTTTAAAAAAATCCTCATAGCTATACAGCTGTTCCCACTATGGAGAGAACCATATTGTAATTATCTGCCATGTATCTGTTGAAGATGTAGAGCATTTTGGAGAAATGGTGGCAACCATAATTCAACAGTACAAACATGGTTGATCACTCAGGAATTCAAACACAGCCTTTGAATTGACCTGAATGGATGAACCAGTCAGTTTCAGTTTCTCCTGAGGTTAGATTGATTAAATCTCAGGTTCTTCCAATCCCATATATAAAGACCACTTGCAAAGTTTGGTAAATCAAGAATGAAATGAGACTAATTTCTTATCCAGCCCTTCTTTGGATATGCTCAGAGCCACAGACAGCTGCTCAGTTCATTCAATTTCTAGTAATACATGGGCCATTTCTGCCCTACACTGTTCTAGTGCTATTACTCCACTTTCAACATCCTGTGGAATTCTGGAGTATGTAGTTTACTAAGGCCAAAGAGTTCTGTGGGTGAGAACTTTAAAGGTCCCTCCCTAAACTACAAACTCCAGGATTCCATAGGATGTTAAAAGTGGAATAATAGCACTAGAACAGTGTAGTGTGGAAATGGCCACGGATTCTTCCAATGGTAGAATGTTTGAAGAAGCTTTGTAAGGATCTTGGTGATTTGTAACTGTGGCCTCCCTTTTGGTACAAAATTAGGGGGAAAAATCATAAACCTTCAAATCTGCACATGATTTTTCCCTTAAAAATGGTAAGTTTACCGAGATGACTGATTGATAAAAGCAGGAAAGGAAATTACCACCTGAAGCACTGGGCAAACTACAATTGTGATGGGATGGTTGATGTGGGCTGCAACTATTCTGGATGGCTTGAAGAGTATGATTAATTTGCCATTTAGCAGAGGTACTTTAATATAATTAGAGCTCCAGATAACCCTCAGTCCAACTACATTAACATTCTTTAAAACAGGAAACAGTGATAATATATTGCCATCAATGGACTCTCAACTCCTGTAAGCCAGGCCCATCAGTAATAAATTTAGATAATATGTCTCAACTCTTGCAGTAATTTATTTCTGCAAAATAAGTTTGTAAACAAAGCTGGGGCCATAATTAACCATTTTAATCGGTCACCATCACTTCAAAAATTAAAACAGCACAAAAGATACACAGTAAGGGCCTAATTAGAAACTGGGCTGGCAAGTTGAGATTCTATTCATATACAAAGGAGTGGAATTTCTTAGTCGCAAAAGAAATTGAGTCAAATTTCACCATAATTTGCCCTTTCAGAGGATGGCATTCACAGAGCATATTCACAAACAGGAAATTCCTTACAGAGATAAACAACTAGATATTTACTTATCTCTTGCTAATGTCAAAACAACGGTTGGTTGGGGGAAAAGAGGTGGAGAAGCTGTGAGATTTGACAAATATATAGGAACGTTTCTAATCCATGTAAAACTGATAAGACTTAACTGAGATTATACTGTAGGAGTGGTTAGTTCTGGCTGTACCAAAGCCCAATTTCCTGCCTTGGGGGCATCTGGGAGACTACATAAAATAATCAAAACATTTTTTAAAAAATGGAAGTAGAGGAAAGCTGAATAGCAGGGGTTCTTTCACACAGCACTATGATTTCACTTTCACTGATCTAGTTGCATCCTATGGACTTCTGTGTATTGTAGTCTAGCTGCTCTCTAACTGAGAAGTCTTAATGTCCCTCCCTAACCTGCAAATCCCAGGATTCCATAGGATAGAACCATGGAAATTAAAGTGGAAAAACAATGCTAAAACAGGTGAAAGGTGTTGTGCAGAGATCAAAGAAAGGTAGTTCATTGTTTCTGCCAGAAAGTGGACAATCTGGAGCAGTCTGTTTGAGTGCTGGCGACTGCAAGGGCAGGCTTGGGGACCCCATGTGTCCCCAAGGCCACATTTTGCCCATCACTGCTATCTTGGTTATTTGGTTGTCAAGATGGCAGCAATGGCTGCCAACATAAATGTTCACTTCTTTCCTTCTGAATGAGGAAATTGATATCTTGCTTGCTACTGAGAGGCATCTTTAAATGAAGTGCTGACATTTTAAATCTTGACAATGGCACAAGATCTGGAGGACTAGAGTTCAATATACTGGATGTGAAACATGTTTAATGTCACAATTGAATGCATTTGGGAGATGAGTAATTGAGAAAGTGGGGAAGGAGTAGTAATGCCATGACCTATAAGGCACCATTAGATATGCTGGTTTTACTTTCAGAAGACCTTCTCTCAGCATTTTGAGTCTTTAGATGTTATGGAAATATATTTTCCTGAGAACTGAAGCCATAGCATATATAAGCAATGAACAACGTGAGCCATATGTAGCCCTCAGATTCATTTTAAAACCTTCTGCAAATGATTATTTTAGTCCCCTAAAGATGAACCCGTACCATCCTCAAAAGGTCAATTGAGAGGCAAGAAGAAGAAAGAAAGAAAGAAAGAAAGAAAGAAAGAAAGAAAGAAAGAACGATGGAGGGAGGGAGGGAGGGAGGGAGGGAGGGAGGGAGGGAGGGAGGGAAGAAGTGACTTTGATTTTTAGCTCTGGCCCCACCCACTGCTAGCTTCAGCCTTGCTACTGTTAGCATGCTGTCTCCAACAATGCCTGTGATCCTATACCACTTCTGGTATAGATAAACCAATGGTGGAGGCAAAAGTAGTGATGGAAAGAAGAAGAAAATGGTGACAGCACATCAAGAAAAGTAACAGAAAATCAGTTTTAAGCCATGTATTTGTCTTCAGGGGTGGGGTCAGACAAAGCCTATTAAACAGTTGCCTGTCCCATGACACAAGTGATTTTCTAAGGCCCTTTCCGCACAGCATTTGCCATGCAAACAGGCGCCTCGAGCATCGCGTGATTGTGAGGAATGATCTGCATGATGCACTGACAATCGCGCGATGCTCCAGGGGCCGGCAGGCGCTGATCACGCACCTTTTCATTTTCGTCTGGAAGCCGAAAATGGTGCACGATTGCACATTGCTCTCAGGCCCCACATGCACTTACTTGGTGTGCAGAGCCTCCAGAGCCACACGGTCCTGCTTCCTGCCCCAGCACAGCCTGGGAAAGTCCCAGGCTGCACTTGGAAGGAAGAGGAAGGGCTCTCACATGAGCAGGCAGCTCATGCAGAGTTGAAGCAGCAGGGACATGAGAGCCTCTCACCGGAGGCTTCTCATGCAATCCCTGCACCCTAGTGCCGGAAAAAGGTAAGGTGCAGAAAGGGTCTAAGACATTTTTTTCCTGAATTGTGTGGCTTCCCCACACCCTAATCCTAATTCTGTAACCTTGTATCCAATCAGTTGTTAAAAATAACAGCACCATCTTCAACCCAGAATTCAGTTGATGGTTTAGCACATGGATTTGAGAAGGAGCTCAAAGATTATTCTGTGGTATCATTTTTGTCATCCTACATTTATTTTAATCTTCTTACATATAAGTGTATTTGCACAACACAGAACAATTTAATACCTCTTTAACTGCCATGTCTTCAATCTATGGAATCCTGAGATTTCTAGTTTGGTGATCAACTTGTATATTTCTGGTAAATGAGCCACTTGTTTACTCTTCTGGACCCCCTTTCCATTACATAGTTGATGCCACTTTACAATGGCTCCAACTTACAGAATCCTAGAAATTGTAAACTGGTGACAGAGTTGGATATCTCTGATAATTAAGCACTTACTTTTTGGGGCTGTTTTCACAGTATACAATTACGGCATTTTGAGACCACTTTAAGTGCCATTGTCCAATCCTGTGGAATTCTGGGATGTGTAATTTCATAAGGTATGAATTTCATGATTAATTCTACCAGTTCTTTTAATACCCATTAACTACAATGGGCTCTCCATATTCACAAGAATTTGGGGCACAGAACCCTCATGAAAGTGGAAAAACCACAAATAACTCCCTGTTCCCTCTCCCATTCCTTTGCCTCTGGCTCTGGCACTCCTGGGGAGAAGAAAAAAATACAGGGAAATGGAATTACCAGTTCTTTCTTCTTAGATGGAGAAAAGTGAAGTGCTGGGCTCTGGCATTTTAGCTGGTCATCATCTTTAGAAAGGAGATTCCTCCCAGAGGGAAGGAGTAGGAGCACTGAGAGCATTTGAACAATCAGCCACTATTATACAGCAGAACTTGCAGCCACATGGCAGAGAGGACATGCCTCAAGCAGTGGGGGGCAGTGGGGTCAGGAATGCAAAGGGGAGAATGGTATGGGAAGCGTGTGCCTCACAAATATTCAAATTTCTGAAAGTCAAAACCATGAATGTGGAAAGAGGACTGTACACCAAAGGGCATTAAAAGAACTGGCAAAATAATCTCAGAACCCACTGGAAGTAATCTTTGAGAATTCCTGGAGAACAAGAAAAGTCCCAGCAGACTGGAAGAGGCAAATGTTGTCCACATCTTCAAAAAGGGGAAAAAAAACAAGAGTTGTACAATTTGTTGGAGTTCACAACCTTTGCATGCCTTGTGCTCTCTGGTAGGTAGGTTGCGTGTTATTCTCTAGGAGTTCAGACACAGCATATTTATAGCTTCTTTCTGTTTGTCTGTTCACACCCACTCTCTTCCTGTATCATGTAGACACTTTTTTTGTTCTCTGTATCTCATCTGCCTACACCAGTTTTCTCTTCTTCCCTGCCAGCCTCCATGGCTTCCAGGAACTCTCTCAATTTGAGATGCTCCAACTCTTTCTGAAACTACATAACATTTTATTTTTCTTACTTTCTTCAAAAAGATGAACTTGTATTGATTGTGCACAGGTATTTGTAAGTAAAACTATTTTTGTATATCTTACTAACAGGACTAAGTTTGATTTCCTTCTCTACTAGAGATTGGTGGTGGTGGTGGTGGTGGTGGGATGATTAGTGCTTCAACTATCCCTTAGTGCTTCTAGATATTCTGCTAGAGAGATCCAAAAAAAATCTTTCACATTCCTTATACAATTACTGCCCAGTCAGCCTGACATCAATACCAGGAAAAATTCTAGAGCAGACTATTAACATAGAAAGGAATGACACGATCACTAGAAGTCAACATCGGTTTCTTAAAAACAAGTCATGTCAACTTCCGGGTTTCAATGGTGCCGTGATCGCTAGAACAGCGAAGAGCTCTCGCTGATTCTGACACTCCATGCGGACAACCGCCTTGTCAGACAGGCGGCAAGTATCCCCCCAGTAAAGGGGATCCGAAAGGGCTCGTCGGGGGTCCGATTCCGCTCTCAAGGCTGGAGGATTCTTTATTCTAGGGGCTCCGAAGCTGGACTAGAGCGAGGGGACCA